>CABFWB010008313.1:0-13154 GCA_902151455.1 Timema bartmani
TTCTCCACACTTCCCTATCCTTGTATACTTCCTTCTCTTCAACAACATCCATACATCCTCACTAACTTTCTCCACACTTCTCTATCCTTGTATACTTCCTTCTCTTCAACAACATCCATACATCCAGTCATACATGCTCTTTTATTATTGAAACTATTAATGTTTCTCTTTTTCACACATTCGTCTACAACATTTATCCACGTCTTACATGACCTACCCCTTTCTTTTGATCCACACACTCTACCTTCATATATTTGCTTCATCATCCTTTCAACATGTCAATGTAAAATAATATCCTATAATTATAAATAGTTGTATGTTTTTAAAAATGTGATTTCAAAGTTTGTTGTTAAAGAGTTCAGTTGTTTTTAAAAGTATGGCCGATAGTTATCCTGTGGCCTAGGTGTGCTATTCCTTGTTTTGTTGAAATGTATTAAAAAAAATTTTTTTAAAAGTAATAATCAATTCTTAGTATGGTTTTTATAACGCCGGATCCTACTACCTGTCCAGGTTGTCCGCTTATGTACTAATTACGCTAGTGGTTTTAGGAATTAGAAAGGTTATATTTATAGAAAATGTACCAACATCTGCAGACAGAGGGAAAAACTATGTTGGAAAAACCACTCTTGGTGCACTGGACTGAAATTCGAACCTCAATCTCCCCATTATCTGGACTCTAGTCTACTATGAGAGTAGCGCCTTAGACCGTGCGGCCACCAGAGCGTGTTTTAGTAATAAATAAATCTTTTAAGTTGTTCTCTTTATTGAATACTATCCTAAAAGGTTTTAAGGGTAATAAGTCCGTCTACATTCGTAGTGTGTCAATTCTTAATTCTGTATTTAAATAGTCTTAAGGGTCCTTAGAAGGATCCTTAAGTTATAGACTTGATAAATTCACATGAACCACAAAGATTGCATCAGCCAATTCGAACAGCAATGAGCCTTGCTATATCCTTGTGACCGCAGTGCTGCTACCTATCAATGACCCTAGAAACTTTTTTAAACATCGTCTAAGAGTCCTAATAAATATGTCCTTTATAATTGGCACTATTTTATAGTTTTATAAAAATGAAAGGATGCCATAAAAACAATTTGCGCCTTTTGCAAAAGTATATGGTAGGCGTTGATAGTTTTATTAAAATTTTAAAATAATCAACTTCTTAATGTGATAAAAGTATCTACTTCAATAACCTGTATAATTTAAAATGGCGGGTAACATCAAAGTTCTGAGCTGTAGCAGACGAAAAGTGAATAATAAAACAGCTGTCAGTCAAACACAGCAACAAGGACGTGTCGACAATGTTTTGCTTCTGTCCTTTAACTTGAGGATGTGTGAAGGATGCATTAGCATCCTTGGTGACAATTCTGACAGTTTACACTTGTGCGTGCGGGTCCTTGCCGATGCTACTGGCAAGGGCAGGGCCTACATATCAAAGTGACAACGCAGCAATAGACAAGTCAGGAATGGTGCTCTTCGATAGCAGGAATCTTTTTAATTATTGGAAATTTTATGTTTTCTAGCACTTATTCACACAACAACATAAGCAAATTTCTTGTGTTTAAAAAAAATCCCAAACGTGCTTTTGATACTGTTTTCATGAAAACAGCTTTCCTCTGTGAATTAAGGTGAGTTTTGTAATAAAAAAAAGTTAACTATGTATTCAGATTTTTTTCCCCCCCATAATATTTATTTTGCTATGATCGAAAATTAAACATTTGTGTTTATAATATACAACCTCCTAAGACATTAAATTTCTAATAATTTGACAAAAGTAGAAATAAAGAATCACGGCTTCAGTGCGCGCACCATTTTCGAAGATTCAAACACAACTTATGTTTCTAACACATACAAAAAGCGTATCATAACCTCAAGACTGAACACAAATCTTCTAGTTTTTAGGGGGCAGTTACCTTCGAACTGGCAGAGTCCCCTTGAAGCTCAGATTCTTTCCTTTTCATCTCGTCTCCCCAGCTTTTCAGGTCCTTCAAATAACTTTGAAGCTCGTCTGCATTGTCACGAACTTGTTTCTGAAGCAACACCGAGTCCATCAAGAAGTCCCAGGTTATGAGCTACACAAAAAAAGTCTGACAAAAAAAAAGGTTAAATAGGTTAAATTGGATACACAACCGTGATTAAACCTTTTAAACAAAAGAGTTGAAGCCACAGTATTATAATAATAGCTATAAACTAAATGTATATTATATTACCAGCCTAGTATCTAAATGGGATCCTTGAAAATCTTCAGTTTTATTTTAGATGCACTCTTTACAGTTGATGCATAGTTATAAAAACTGAATCACTAAAAGTAATTATCCAAGTTAATAATCATTATTTTTGAAAAAATAGTTTCATGTAAGTATTTTATGGATCAAACAATTCAAATACAAATTATACGTATAGAACAACATAAAGCACAAACAACAAGCCCATAGACGGATAATAAAACTATATTGCTCAACCAAAGGTGCATTATAATAGGTACTGTGACTCCTCAAATTATCCTATGAAGAGCGGCCGAGAAGAGAACCATTTTTATGCGATTCTTCGGTACAAAGCAAACTGGATCAGACACATCCTTAGGAGGAGCTGTCTTCTGCTCGATGTTATAGACGGAAAGGTTTAAGGAAAGAGGAGCTTAGGAAGGAGGAGGATCCAAATATTGGATGACATGAAGGCAAGAAGAACTTTCTGGGAGCTGAAAGAGAAGGCAGAGTACAGGATGCATAAGTCCACTGACTTAAATAATGGACCTGTCGTAAAACATAGCACTTAATTATAACAAATAATAGTGAGAGGAGAGGGGTGAATGATGCATTCCCCCATTAAATTCCAATACAGAAAATATTTTCCTTGGACCATATAAAGTAGTCTAACTTATCTACGGTAGAATACTCTGCTAAAGATATATTTAAGTTTCTTGTATTAAGTTTTAATAATCATTATGAATAGGGAAATTCTAAGAAAACATGAATGAGATTTTGTTAGAAAAAAAGTATAGTAAAAGATCAAATATGAAGTACCTACTTTTATTTTGTTAAAGTTGAATGTTAAGAGACACTTTTTGTTTGGATTTACATGGTATTATTTTAATTATATCATTTGGACACATAAGAATGTGTTAATTGATTATGAATAAGTTAGAACCAACAAAAATATGTCAAATGCATGTTTCAGTCTACGGATAATGCTCAGATACTAATTTAAATAATTTAATATTAAACTTAACAAAGTTTGTGGTCAGCAATAATCTAGTGTTTCTTAAATAACATGAAGAATTGTAATTTTTCATGGTTTGTTTTTCTGCATAATTTTATTAAAAAAATTTTAGAACATTTCGGAAAAAGTTTGTAAATCATCTCCAGATGAAATACTAAAGCACTGAATAAAAGCCCCATCATCAAAATTAAAAATACTAATCGCAAATGATTCAATCCAAGCTTCTGCAACGAATTAAAACTTGTTGCCTTTTTTGTTAGACGAACATTTTCCAAAAACACATCTTTTTCCACTTGTTTTACAATCCCGCTTCCCAAATCTTTTTTTAATAGTATAGTCATTGTAGGTTTATACTTTGGGTGAATCGAAAATGCCTTGGGAATTACTGCCCAGAATTATTGCCACGTCCATGCTTGTTACTTATGAATAGGAAGGGGCTGAAGTGAATCAATTTTTGATGAAATTTAGAATATTTAAGTTAAAAAGAAAGCCATAAAAATTAACATTAAGTTAGTTTCAAAACGAATTCAAATAATAATGATTTACTCAATAGAAAAAGAACACATTAAACTATTTTTTAAAGCAATGCATTGACAAACGAGCTATTTATTATGTTTGAAGTTAGGAAGCTAATGCAGTAGTAATAAAGGAGTTGAATTTAAACTTTAATGTGCAAATACTAGACATGGTCATCTAATGTTATTATTAACCTTACATTTTAATACTAGCCATTTAAAATACATATTATACACGTTATATAAAAGTATAGTTAATGTTTTTCTTCTTCTCGTCTCGGCCAGCCATGGACCACCTTATTTCAACTTTTTTCTTCCTTGGGCTTTAACTTTTTCCCAGTATTCGCTTATTCGTTTTTGGAGCGCTTCCTTCCTTTCTTTCTTTAGTCCACGTCTTGCCTGTTTTCAGCTTGGGTTTTCCTGGAAACCCTTGTAAACAATATTCCATCCTAATTCATGTATTCATGAAGATGTCAGAGTATTACGATTCATTTCTCTACGTTGCATCCCCTGACGGCAAGTTGCTATAATAACTACGCTGATATATCTTCAACTAAACTCTTGTTTGTTCTCCATGACTCCACTACTGAACTTTATGCACCACTATTTTAGTCTTATCAAATATTTCTAACATATTTTATTCCTGCCTGTGCTCGAACCCCGATATTTCACTCCAATATCCATCTACATTTGACTGGCAATATATCTACATCGGAAACTGAACTTAGCTGCAATTTAGCGGCAGATTGAGAAACTACCTCGTCACTACTTCAGAGGCGCTGGGTTTGAATGAACGTAAGACTTCATCTTCGCATTTTATCTTTGAGCTCATCTCTTTAATGAGTTTTACTTTTATTGTTATTACTTTTATTTTGTTTTATCCTTCAACTCTGTTCTAATTCAAAAGTCGTTTTCTCTGGTTCCAAGGGTAGTGAATCATTCCTCTATATATGCTTTCATTGTTTTGAAACCTAATTTTCCTTGTACTCACCATATGACCATTTTTCTATTTCACTAAAAATAACAACCAAAATTAATAAAATTTTTATGATGTTTTTATTTGACAAAATTTCTTTTTACACTTATGATCAACACTACTGGTGAGTTTGTTTTCTTTCAAGGCCATAATCAAAGTCCTTTTTTTTTGTAAGTATCACATAACTTACTGCCCCCCCTTTTTTTATTCACTTGTATCTAGTACTTCACGACGAGATCCAGGATTACTGTGGATACACTTCCGAGGGTAAGTTTCCCTGGTAATTATATCTGTTTCCCCCGGAACACACATAAAAATCACAAAAATATCCTTCCTATTTACATCACTGCGAGTACCTTGAGAAGTTAGTCTCGATTTCAAGTATTCTACCGACTGAGCGGCTCGATTTTGTATAGGGTTTCCTTTACTGTTGCCTCTTACATGTGGGATATATGGGGTTCAGAGTTTTTTTTACACCCCGGTATTCTCTAAGTTTATTCTTAAGAGGGCCACGTTCCTGGATGTCTTCCCCTGTGATCCCCACTTCTTTCAGATCCTTTTCCACCCCAGTGAACCAGATTCGCTTGGTTTTCTTACTTTGAAAGTAAGAAAATATCCGGTGTGTCAATCTCTCCGTGCTCATTTGGATTACGTGACTATATAATCTATTCGGTATCTATTCATTAAAAGCAATTTAAAATTGCCACTAATTACATGCATTTAAAAAATTATTATTACCATAGTTATATTTTTGAATGATAAATATACTTGTTCTGATGTTGACGTCACGTTACTAAGGAGGGGTACAATATTAACAAAGCTGGGACTGAATGTCCATCGTCTACTAACAAAACAAAAAAATCGCACATACAAGATAACGGTTCTTATATATGTACCACTCTACATCTTTATACATTGAACTTACAATTAGTATGTCATTTATTCACAATATAAAAACTCAAGATTATTTTATTTTAATATATTATATGATATATTAATAATTACCTATTTTTAGTGTTTTCTGAAATTGATAGTCATAAACATTTTTGTTTGTTGTTTGAAAACATTTGAAACGTTCTTTTCAATGTTTATTTATACAATTTTGTTAATTATATGCCTTGTAATTTATGGAGTAAATAATTTTATCAGCCAGCCTGCTAAAAAAATGGCTATATTAAACATTATATTTATTTTGGTTATTTAGTGACGATCGTAGCGCTATAATTTTTCTTCTAAGCTGATTACTAGTAAATTTATGTTGATTGGGAATTTAACTATTTAAATACCTGCCTGTGTGTTACTTGACTTCCGGAATAAGCCATGTTATAGTTCTAGTGTTTAGTATTTGATTCAATGTAAGTTCAATTTTTAAATATCTTTGCAATCCTCAATTGTTTCATAATTGTGGACATTAATATATTTTGAATTTTACTCTTCTTCTTTATTTCACAATGTATTAAAACTTTAATTTCATAATGAATCTTCTCAAAACGTTTTTATACTTAAGTTTGGTAGGTTTTTGGGGCAATCATATGTAGTCCAATGCAAACAAATTAGTTCTCAAGTATTTTTATATACTAATGCTACAATATTTAGATATTTTTGCTATATACACAAGAGTTTGTAAAATCTAATGACCTAAAGATCTATAACTATTTAACACTTTAATACATTATTATTATATAAATTATTTTCAAAATATTGACTATAATTAACTTTCCTGTGCTTTTGGACGGATGTTGTAATTCCATGATATCTTTACGTTATAATCCTGCATATGTGCACTAAAATGGATATGACTTATTATGTTCATGACATTTTTATGTTTAAGAGATTATACACTTCTATAATTTAGTCGTTATGGACAAGTTACTTGTGATGACTTGCCTCGGCTCAAATCGCTTCAAGTTAAATTTACTACAAAGCAAAGTTAATTGTGGTTGTTTTAGATGGTGTTTAAGAGTGTAAATTCTGTTTGGGGTTTAATGTAATGTGTCCAAATTGTTGTAGAAGAGCCAAATATACCCAGTCATATTTAGGATATTTTGGTCACATCAATTTTACACAGGATTTACCTCAAGACTTTACACAGCATATGCAATTGCATACAATATTGTGACCACTGCGGAAATTACAATTAATTTTTTATTCAATCAAAATACTTTTTAAGGTCTAACTTTTTTTTGTGTCTTATTAACACTAGTTTTTTTAAAAATATATTTTTGTGTGTAAAAAATAGTTTTCCTCCAAAATAAATTATAGACGTTATAATTTTACACACAGAGCTATTTTAGAAATATGTTTTCAGAAAATTTAAAAACCCCAGGAAGCTCGGAAGTTTTGCAGTTTTCTGAGAAATACCGAGTTCTCGTTAAAAGTGGCGTTGGACTTAATGTAGGACCTTTCCATTGATTGACACGTTCACGTGATTATGGTTTCGGACTGTATAAAAGCGATTTGCATTTCTAATGACCCTTGAGGACCAAATGGATGCCGAGCGTAAGCGACTAGATGTACACAACGCTTACAATTGAGAATTGTACACACAGAGGGCGAAATTCTTTTATATGTAGTTTGATATTGTAACGTATTTTTATCAACATTTAAATATTTTAACCAACTGATTTAAAACACATGTAGTTAACATTTTTACTTTTACAAACTAGGTACTTCAATGTTTTTAATGTAATTTCAGGATTCTAATATATCATTTACTAAATTACGATATTGATGAACAATACATTTCGATACTCCATTAGCCTAGTTTATTGTACAAGAAGCGAGCGTTATTTTTTTTATTGGTACAGACGAACCTGGAAGCAATAGTTTGCCAACCTGGACCCCTGTAGCCTGACGGAGTACCTGGTTAAAGCACTCAATAGAGAGCAGTGTTTGACCCTCCTAGGTCTCTCTGCTAAGAAATGGTGCGAAAGTGACGTTGTGTCAATCCTTGTACAGAGTCATGTTTTCTTGCTTTGCTCTGTTGCTTGGCACAACAACATGCCCTTATTTGGGTCCTCGGGATGGCTGGGTCATCCTTCTTGGGCTGTCTCTCTATTAGTGTCTTGCTGTATGTTACACTCTGATTTATATAGGAAGCTCCACTTAAGACCACCACCAATGATTTAAAACCTACTTCGGTGGCCGCATGTTTAAGCCGCAACTCTCACAGTAAACTAGACTGCCGATGACAGGGAGATTGAGTTTTGAATCTTGGCCGGGTCTACTGAGGGTGGTTTTTTTTCCTATTTCCCTCCATGCAAATGCAGGTACACTGCCTCTAAATATAACCTTCCTAATCCCTGCAAACCATTAGCGTAATTAGTACATAAGCAAAAGATTAGTAAGACGCGGTGATAAAAAAAATTGGGTGTGATTGGTCGTGAGGTGGGCTGTTGATTAACCTTTTCTGCCGACAAAGAATGGATGATCTTTGGTTTCAAACAGTTCGGTAATGTTCACGTGCGTCTCCCGCGGCAAATTACTCGGGACATGACAAGACAACACTTGTGCACAAAGCAGGTTTTTTTTATCCAGGTGTCGGTGTTTCTTGTGTTTTAGGAGAAAAAAACCCAGGTTTTCTAGTCTCATTGTTTTATTATAGTTAACAACACAAGGGGGACATATTATTTATAGAACGTGAGCTATTCATCACTTGTTTTGTTTTTGTTTCAGAATTTAAACCATGGCAAAGTCGAAGAATCATACAAATCACAATCAAAGTAAGGAATGTAAAATTATGTAAAATATTAATTATTCATGTAAACATTTATTTAACCTAAACTGGATGGGGCCCTAGGCAGGGTGTCCAGCAACCTGGGAAAGAAGGCGAAAAGTCGTGGAATTTGATCATATTTCTAGAATTTTCACATATTCACTATAATAATGCAACATTTATAATCTCATTTCTAGGTCTACTCCCAACATCCTCATTACATGACCATACCATCTCAGTCTTACTTCCTCTACTATCTCATATTCTCCAACATCCTCATTACATGCCCATACCATCTCAGTCTTGCTTCCTCTACTATCTCATATTCCTCTACTATTTCATGTACTAATTGTATTCACTGTTCATGTTTCTGTGACAATGTGTACAAAGTACGCCCTGTATAGCATGTCCTTACACGCCAAAGTATATCCTGGTTAAAGCACTCAATAGAGAGCAGTGTTTGACCCTTCGAGGTCTCTCTGCTAAGAAATGGTGCGAAAGTGACGTTGTGTCAATCCCTGTGCAGTCATGTTTTCTTAACTTTGCTCAGCTGCTTGGTGCAACAACATCGCTGCGGTTATTTCATGTTAACTTTTAAAAGAACGTTCAATAATGCACTCATCAGACAAATTTAAATGGTGATCTATTTTAGAATAATTATTTTACCTTTTCACGGTCAGGAATTAAATTTCTCAACACTTGTGAACTTAATTTAAAGATGGCGCGACCCGCTTCGTTGGCCGAATGTTCTAACGCATCAATCTCGTGTTAGAATGGTCCTCTGATGACGTGGAGATGAGTTCGAATCCTGGTTAGGTCTACGGAGGTTTTTTTTAATTTTACTTACATCCACTACCATTTCCCCACCTGTGGCCTGGGTCAATTTTTCTATTCAAGCCATATGGTCTCCACTACCGGTCTGCTAGGCCTTTAATCTACTGAGGTTGGTTTCCCACTCTCCTTCCACACAAATACGGGTACCTTTAAATAACTTCCTCATCCTTACCCTATTAGAGTAATTATCATGTATACGTATAACTAAACAGGTAATAATGCGCAGTGATGAATAAAATAAGTTGGTTCATTAAAATTGAAAGTGATTTTAATGCGTAAATACTTAGCATTAAAGTTAAAAGCCTTGTATTTATTTGGTCGCCTTAGTTGTACATATTTATTTTGGGAAATTGTTTAGAAATGATATAATTGCTGATGACCCCCGCCCCCCATCCTGTGGGTCAGCAAGGTGTGAGTCCGAAATAATACGTAGGGTTACAAATTTTGGTTTAATAGAAGTACTAAATAATATTTCAAAATATGATGTTGAATAAAGTATAAAAGGAATATAAGAGATTGGACACTCATGCTCCTGGAAGAACTGGCTTATTTTTAAAGACTTAGACAAATGGAATGACTGACACGACTCGTGACTCCCCACAGAACTCTAACTCGGGACCCTGGGTTCGACGGTTGCCCTCTAAGCACAAGTGCTGCTGCTTATGGCCCGAAGAACTAGTTTTCTATGGTCCGGCGTCGGCCAGCGTAACTGCCTCCGAAATTAACGATAATGTGTCAACCCCGATGTCAACAAATAGACACTTGTACAGCCCAATCTGGCCCCTTTTACTTCCCCAACTAGAGCAACATTGTTATGAGTAGTCAGCATTCCTCTTTAATATCTCTAATTTGTTACATCATATTCGCTAAGCCAGCGCTTTCGGTCACGTTCGTCCAACAAAGTTATGTAAATCAAACCGAACATCTCGACATTGCTCAGGGTTGTGACATTTATTTTAACGGAGATAAAGTGCTCAACGAGTGCTTGTTTTGTTTTCAGACAGGAAAGCACACCGTAACGGTATCAAGAAACCCAAGAGGTACAGGCACGAGTCGACAATGGGGGTGAGTGCGCTCATCTCTAGAATCCAAAGAGGGATAGTACACTCCGATTTTCATACGAAGAACATTTTAGAAAATACACACCTATATTATTACAGTCGACATGGATAACATTTTACCAGATTATCTTTATTTTTTATGTGCTTATAATATTATCAAAAGTGACGGCTTAAGATCACATGACTTGACTTATGAATACATAGTAGCAGAGCTAGTTGTTTTTCTTGCTGTCAGATATGGTTCTTCCTATGAGAATTGAATTGTATATATCCTGCCTTCTTTACAGTTTCAAAAAACAAATGTTTGTACATCCTTTGGAAGGCATTTTATCCAAGATACTTTACCAGAAAAACACCGGGAATTTTGAAAATAGAGTAAAAAATACCGGAATATTAGTTAATTTGGGTCATTTAACTTAATTAAATCACTAATCTAGCCGCAAGTTTGGCCTGCCTGCTGTATACAGTTAAATACTGTTACTAATAAGGCCTTCACGCTTGATTGGATCATTTATTCACATAGTATCATGATTGAGATACAAACCCACGGTGTTTTGCAGATGGACGCAAAGTTCCTCCGCAACCAGCGGTTCGCCAAGAAGCACAACCTGAAGCCGAAGCAGCAACTGAAGAGGGCGGCGGCAAGGAGAGCCCGGACAGCCGAGCGAGCGGCCCAGGCCCCCCCGGCTGTGAAATAGTTGCGTGTAGATTTGTAAAAATAAACAATCCTTCATAACTTGAGTTGGTTTCATTGTAGTAATAGCAGCACCTCCGTATGTCCTAGTTAACACGCACAAGGGGGACTATGGTCAGCACATTTATACAGTGCTGCCACACACCAGAGGGGAAAAATAAATACTTGACTGATTCTACACCTAAACATTTAATAAACTAAAGAGATTTTGTTTTCTTAACAATATGTATTAATTATCTAGATGGTAAATATTAATGAGATAATTTAAAAGATTCTGTCTCATACAACACTTGTATTGGACCACAAACAATATCTAAAAATACAGACTTGTTGATGTTTGGTAGCTAAAAAATGTATGATCAATTTAATAAATGAAAACATTGCCATCTACTAAGAAATATGGTTAGGTCTGGAATTTTTTATTTTTTATTAGTCTGGAAGTTAAGTAGTTTTGTATTTTCAAGTTTTTTTAACCTGAGTAATTTTCACAAAGAAATAAAACCCTGAATTTGTAAGTTTTGTTTAGGGAGCTCACCTCTGACGTCCACATGGACTGTCGGTCAAACGTAGCATTCCAGGAACATGTCTTGACTGCCTTGGTGGTCTGAGTGGTTCGGTCTATCACTAGACTGGACCGAGAGATAGGGATTCGAATCCTTGTCTACTGTACAGAGGATAGTTTTTCATCGTTTTCCACTCTCCTACATAAATGTGGGTACATTTAGTTTAGATTGAATCTTCCTGATCAATAACACGTTAGCGGAATTAGTTCGTATGCTTATGATGGGTGTGTGAATGAATATTTTTAACTTCCGAATCAAGTTTTGAGTAATATAGAGCAATATTTGTACAAAAAAAAAATTTCAAGTTATTATAAGTGCAACCCGCCTCGGTGGCGTAGTTGGCTAACGCGCTAGTCGTGTTGAGCTCGGCCGCCGAGGATGGGGAGATCGAGGTTCGAATCTCGGTCGGGTGAACTGGGGGGGGTTTCCTAAATGGTTTTCCACTCTCCCTCCACGCAAATGCGGGTTCACTTCCTTTAAATTCAATCATTCCTATTCCATTAGTGTAATTAGTACTTAGGCGTATAACCCAAACGGGTAGTAAGGCGCGATGCTAAAAAAAAATTATATAAGTGCAGTACAAAATATTAGGTGTTAAATATAATGGTGTATATACATATGGGGTGACCTGGTGGTCTAGGGGTAAGGTGTCAGACTCCTGTGCTGGGAGTTCGGGGTTCAATCCTCGGTCCCGGCACAGATTTATCTGATCACCAAACCCTTCCTTCACCTCTGACAAGACNCCAGGCCTACCACCGTGGTTCGGATTCCACGTTAAACTGTAGGTCCTCCATTTCATCTCACAATCACCCTACCATTACATATTAGCGTAAGTGCGTATAACCTGAACGGGTTGTAAGACGCGGTGCTAATAATAATAATAATAATATATACATATGTGTGTGTAATATAGAGAAATGAAGTACAGTTATGTACATATAATATTGTATTGATTCGAATAATACGTTCATGAATTGGAAAACAAACAGACTCTCAACCTTACGGTGGTCTCGCTGTGCCCCTTTTGTCAGCTTGAGTCCTTCAACACTGGGCTTCGCTAGTGTCACTGCTGGGTGATGATAAGACTAACCAAAGCGATTCTAGCGGTGAAGCACTCAAGCTGCCAAAAGAAGCGCAACCATTTTAACCTGAAAGTAGAGTGTCAGGGTACATTATTTGTCTGTGAACTAGGGATATTCTAGAAAATTATAGAAATAATAGAGTAAACTACTAAATTCTTTTAGTTTTTTAATTAAAAAAAATTAAAAAATTGAGCACTCTCACAAATGCTTATGGCCCGAAAGAGTAGCGAGATCTGATCACATTTTGGAAAGGTTTCAACAAGACTTCTTTATGGAATACTGAAAATAACCCGACTATAAATACAATTTTAGTAAATATTATCTACGCCACTGTTTGGACACGAATTTCTTATGAGAATAAGACTATATTTAACAAGTGGGTAGCCCCACTTCGATGGCTACATGGTCTAAGTCATCACTCTCGCAATATACTGGAATGTTGATGACATAGAGATTGAGGTTCAAATCCTGGTTTCTCTCCCCCCCCCCCCCCCCCC
>CABFWB010008314.1:0-18734 GCA_902151455.1 Timema bartmani
AGACAACAGAACAAAATTTATACCTGAAAATCTTGAGAAGTATTTGGTAATTAACTCTAATAGTAATTAATTTGTGTTTATGGAAAGTGTATGCTGGGTTTTAAGAGTGAATAATAAAAATTTTGAGTGTTCTGATGCCTTTTTTTTTTCATTACTATGGCTATTTATGTGCCTATTTTTTCTTTTAAGTGCTATTTATTATCCTTTTTTACTTCATAATGCCTATTTATTTGCTTATTTTTGTGATTTTGAGTGCCTATTTGCCTGCCTTTTTTTAAAACTTTTAGTGCCTATAAATCCACCCCCTAGTAATGTACAATACCTTCAGGTAGGCTATTCTCAAACTGCTGTTGATTATATTTTTGTAACATGCAAGCCCTTGGGGGCTGATATCTGGGCCACTCCCAGCCCCCACACCTCCTTAACCTATCCTGGCCTTCTCATTTTTGTTTCTTTGCAAACTCATTTGCGATATATTCTCAGAACTACCATTCGAATAGTTTCCAGTTGAAATGTTTTGTTTTCTAATCTCAAAGACTATCCGATTCTACAGTTCTCCACACATTCACTAACACTTCCCATTTCCTTTGTCAATATTGCGTCTTGTTCTAGCCAGCTTTGTTGCCCGAGTAATGAACACAATCGCAAACTATTTTTTTGAATGTAAGTCGCTTTAAGTTTAAAATGGTGGCAGCAAGTGAAAAACTCGCATTTTCTTGAATTTTTTAAACTGTAACAGGGTGATATCTATTAAATCTTTAATATTTTTTTGTTGTGTAATGTTTGTGATTCATAAGCTAGCCAAGTATTCAAATACCAAATGTTCTGGAAATGCCTAATAATGTGGATCGATTTGTAACTAAGCCTTCACTACATTCAAATGTTTAGAAATACCCACTTTGGTAGCCACGTGGTCTACGATGTCACTTTCGCAGTATGCTAGACTACTGGTAACAGGTAGATCGAGGTTCAAATTTCTGTCGGTTGTACTGAGGGTGGTTTTTCCAAACTGGTTATCCAATCTCCATCCATACAACTGTGGGTACACTTCATCCAAATGTAACCTTCCTCACCCTTAAAACCATTAGAACAATTAGTACATAATTGGATTGCCCGAATGGATAGTAAGACATGGTGCTAAGAAAATGTACAGCACATATTTTATGTGATGAAGTGAATAGCTAGGTTTGCATTTTGTAAGCAGCTAAATATAATAATAAAAAATGCCTTTTGATTAGTAATTATTAGGTTTTTATTAAATGTGAAATAAAATTTAGAACTAATTGGACATAAAAAAATAAAGTGATTCTCAACAACTTATTTAAAAAAAAATGGTGTAGGTAACATGTCCTTAAACACAATTTATTCAAGTCCGTAAAATATATTATAGTGTAACTGCACGGCCTAAATTTGGAAGGTGTTTTTGTATAATATGGTGTGTTATGAATTGTGAATGACAAAACTAGTGTTGCAGGTTGTTGTGATTAGCCTGTGAACAAATAAAAAAGAGGAGCTGACCACATAAATATTGTCAGCATTCCTTAGTTAGAAACCAGGGCAGAGGGCAGGATATAAAGCAGTATCCAACTATCAGGACTGACTAATCAACATCACAGTCTAGGGGTCACTCTGCCCAATTCGAGACTACACGGGCTAGGACGCCGGTTCACCAGTATTTGTGGTAGAGGGCTATCGCTTGAGCCCGGGATACCGGAGTTCGGAAACCATGTAGGAACCACCTAGTAGTCAGAAAGACCAGTGGTTATTTCTAGTTACACCTCATTTTGTCACAATCTTCTGAATATTCTTTCATCCTTATATCACTATCAATCAACATCACATTTGTACTAGATCATTATCATTATTAGCACCGCGTCTTACTACCCGTTCGGTTTGGGTTAGAAGCACTAATAAAAACCTTAAAAATCAAGTTTAACGTCAATCACGAACTCACAGAGGCATACACAATCACGAACCCACACAGGCATACACAATCACTTCCCCTTATCCTCGGCCATAGCACATCCTGACAGAGAATAGGCCCACGATTTAAGTGTAGAGGGGGTGGTGACAATAGCTTAAATTTTTAATATTTTTGTTCAATATATTACTTGATCAAATAAAGAAATTTAAAGTGTTTTAATATTTTTATAGTAAAAATCTTAGTTCAATTTTTTCTTTATTTAACCGCTATTAGCTAGAATGGTGTTTCTGGCAAAATAGATGTCTAAGCGCTTCAATAAATATTCAATAATATAAAACACTTGTGCAGCGCAGTTTTCATAGGAAAGACCCAGGCCCGGCAAGTGCTTAAACATGGCCTGGTAACAGGGGCAGAGTGAGAGCCCCCCCTCTTTGTTCTACTCGACTTTAGTGGCGACAAAACCCTATTTGTTTATTGGGATAAATTAGCTTAGCAAATAAGAAGGGTTTTTGACCCAAAAGATAAAGCCTTCCTCAGCAAATATTTTAAAATACTTCTCAAATGATATTTGGAGTAACCCTTGTCTGATTTTTTTTTTATCATACTTATTTATGAGCTATTTGGAGTGGTCCTCCCCTTTAAGCCTTTTGAAATTTGGATACCTCTAGAAGCTATATGGAGTGGTCTTCACATTGAATTTTTTTGAAAATTAAATGCATCAAAAAACTATTTATGTGGTCCTCTTCCAGCATATTTTGGGAGATTGGATGATTTAAGAAGTTATTTGGATTTGTCTTAGCCCGGAAATTTTAATGATTGGGCACCCATAGAAGTTATTTGAATTGTTTCTCGCCTGGAAATATTTACCAAATTAGATGCCTCTAGAAGTTATTTAGAGTGATCTTCACCTGTATTTAAAAAAAATTAAATACCTCTTATAACTATTTTGAGAAGTCCTAGGAAAGTTTTGAAAATTGAATGCCTCTAGGAGCTATTTGGAATTTGATACAAGATCATTTTTCAACTTGATATTATAAATTTGCTACCATACAGGGGCAATCCAAAAAACCTAATGATAACAAAATCGGGGGATACAGTTTGGTGTTGTAGTTTCGAATCTTTCTTCTACATCCAAAATTAAATTATACCACTGGATAGCTAAAGGATCAAAGAATTCATTACGATAAGCGAGAAAAGTGACACATCGCGCGTGGTGGAGGGGGAAGCGCCGCCATTTTGAGGTTATTTTGCTGTGTATTGAGATTTGCAATTAGTATAACTTTTGACTCGGAGAAGCTACGATGCTCGTTTAAGTTGAAACGTATTCACGTACAACACACGGCCGTGTCCATGACACAGCCACACCCCATTTTTTTAAATTTGTTATTCTAGATCTTTGACCCAAGCCCCTGTGAGTCCTGTACCATGATAGGTACCAATAGTCTTGCCGCCCTCCCCCTGCCCCCCAGCCCATCCCCGATCATGGCAGGTCTGGAAGAACCTTTTAGAATATACAAAAATGTGTGCAGTCAAAAATGTTACCATCTTACTATTTTATTGGTATTATTTTATAAGTATTGATAATATCTACCATAAGTGACAGCTGAAAACTGCATGATCTGATAAATAAATACTTGAAAGTAAGTCTAATAAATTTCTAGGTGTCAGATATGGACCTTCCTATGGAAAATGAACTGTATCTCATATGTTATGAGCAATGAACCTGATCTTCCAAAGCAAGCTTAAATTATATTATTTCAACCAATACATAGCTAAAATTGTTAACATTTGACAAATAGTTCAAGGATGAACTGGTTTTAGCTGCACACTTGAGAACCCCTGACACTACGACAGCCATCTACAAACTGTATAACAACAAAGTTGGGAAACTCTCACCTGCTCCAGTAAAAACTCCGGACTGATTCCATCTTTCTGTGGGGCAGCAGGGACATACCACAAGCAAGCATGAGACAAACCACTCAAATCTCTTTTGCATATATGAATGTATTGTTTTAAAATGCTGCAAGCCATTTTTTTGTGTTACAGTTTTCAAAATCAAGGAAACAAAATTTGTTTTATGTATATAAATGTGTATAGTAGGACTCCTGCCTATATAGGTTAATGAAAAAAGATTAATTGCGCGAATAATCAAAACACATAGTCCAATTTATTAATATTTAATTCATATTAGAGATGACAACTTCCTTGACAAACCAGTTAATTTACAAAAATTGTTTCTGGTGTTTACCTGACTACAAGGTTAACCTTGACCCTCCATAATGTCGCAATTTTTTTGAAATGCTTGTTCAAACATTGCCGAAAAAGGTATAAAATTCAAAGATGGGTGCATGAATGAATAACAGGCACACAAATAATATATATTATGTTATACATACATATATCATTTAAAGATATATATCTGTTTTAATATCTGCTTCAGTAGTAATAATTCAGTGTGTTTTGTATTTTAACTACCGAGCTTAATCAATACAGCCTACTAACTAAATTTACAACAAAAGGAAAACTTACAGTTTGTTGCCCTTGCATGCTTCTAGCTTTTCGTAGACGATTCTTACAGGCATCTAAGTCCAGTCTGTAAAATGAATTCAAATAAGTTTTAATTTGATAACATATTTCAGTAGTTGTACACAATATACTTGAAATAAAGTACATTGAGGTGGGGATTTAGGAGACGCAAGAAAAGATCAGTGTTCATGCAGTTTTTATAACAAAACTTTTTTTGGCCTAGATAAATAAAATATTGCTTCAATATAAACATTGGCTAGAGTTGAATTTTATTCACATGGTGATATCAACAGGTGATGAATATCTGTGAAGGCTGTCCTAATTTTTTCTCTTCATTTAAAAAGTTTGTCATCTAATGCCTCTACACTCATGACAAATATACAACAACTGTTGGTATCATCATGTGAAGAAAATTAAACTATGTTTCTACTGGAACAATATTTTATTTATGTAAGCCTAGGCCAAAAACTGTTTTGCTATAAAATGTGCAAAATAATTTACCCTTTCTAAATTCCCCTATTTCCCCACCTTAACCTTGTAAAATATGAATATGATAAATATATACAGTGAAATCTGTCTTAAACAAACCCTTTATTAAACGGAAGTTTGTCTTTAAGCGAAATATTTTCCGGTCTCGTTACTTTAGGGCTGAGAAGCATGTTACATTCCCTTTATTAGATGAAAACTGTTTAACCTGGAAGCAGAAATCAAAATAAGCCTTTATACGGAAAATTTCCAATGTTCAGAAGTGTGTTGCTTAGAAAAATGTTAGGCATACTATATGTTCTACAGAATTTTGTTTTCTCCAACTTTTTCGTTATTTTAAGAGGAGTTGAAATGTTAAGGAAGGTATATTTCCTTTCTCCTTGTAGTTCTTTTGTTCTCTGTTCTCAGTTTCTCTGCTAATGACTTGTCAATCACCTTTGGAATTCAGCTTTTAACTGTACAGCACTACCGGTATTTACATTAATTTGTTTGCCCCTTCCAGAAATCTTACTCAATAAGGACAAATTATAGTGTGAGTAAATAAATGAGAGTGCCGTACAGTATTTTATTTTATCTCAATTACGTGCATGTCCATGGTTTAATTTCTATACACACCTTCATTAAACAGAAACCTGGCTCTAGCAGAAAAATATCCTGGACCCTTGTGATTCCGTTTAAGGCAGGTTTCACTGTATGATAAAATTGTAGGAAATGAAGCACAAATGAAAGTAAAAAAAATACTATCTAAGAAAAATTGTAGGAAATGAAGCACAAATGAAAGAAAAAAATACTATCTAAGAAGAATTGTAGGAAATGAAGCACAAAT
Organism: Timema bartmani; assembly: GCA_902151455.1. NCBI lineage: Eukaryota > Metazoa > Arthropoda > Insecta > Phasmatodea > Timematidae > Timema > Timema bartmani. The sequence continues at coordinate 5,763 of CABFWB010008314.1, forward strand.
GAAATTGTAAAAAATAATATCTAAAAAATTGTAGGAAATGAAACAAAATCAAAATAAAAAATACTAACTAAAACACTTAAATGTTTCAATGCTGTTTACATAGAACATTCCTCAGGAAGCAGTAATATTTGTACACAGTGACCATGTCATTAAAGCAGGTCAAAATTAAATTTTGCACAAAAAAAAAGTGTATTTTTTTGACAAAGAAAAAGTTAATAGGTTCTAGTATTCTAAAAATTGTGGATTTAAAAAAATTGGGAAAATAAATTAATATGTGGGACAGTAAAAAAAGAAGCCTACCTTGATAAAATGTGAATTTGATATTTCAACACAAAATGATGATTTCAAGTGGTATCCTCTGATTAATTTACTATCCCAAATATTTTTCACTTTTCTTGTTAAAAATATCAGTTCAGCACTTTTTGAAAAAACACTCTCACTCAAGCCAGTTAAAAACCAAGGTATTTGATTGTAAACTTAGAATTTATTCAGCTTATAGTCAGTGGTTTCTGTGTGTTACATGTCTAGCAAGATACACACAGAACAGATTCTTAACCACAAATGTAACCCAGATTTTTGTTGAAAATACAAAAAATATAAAAATATTTTATTGTTGGCATTTCTTTCTTTACCTAGTATAGCGCGACCAGCTAATATTTTAAGATTAGAAAGATGCTTCACATCACCTTTTGCTCTCAAGAAGACTTCGTTCTTTGATGATTGTTTTCATCTCGCCATCTAAGAACTTGCGTAGAGGCTGAATATAGCAATGACTGGCTGAACCAATGAAGTCACGCTCCGTTTGTCCTAGCCTCTGTTCACTTTGGCCGACCTTTATAAGGGCACTACCTACACACAACCAAACAAGGTTAAGCTAGTGTTGTTTCCTTAAAATAAACATGTAAAATGAAAGCAGAACTATTAGCGCTAATCCAATAGTTTATCAGATGTAAAAATATGAAAAAATCACTACTATCAAAGCATTATGGAAGGTCATTTAATTTTGTTAAATCGTGTTTATTATGGATTTCAGGTGCTTTATATAAAAGTTAGGGTTGACAGGAATTACATTTTTAACGAAAGTGGGAAATTGAGTACTGTAATGTAAAAGAACATTTAATACACAAATGTTTGTTGAAATCATGGAAGATGAGCAAAATTCTACAGTTTAATCAAAATAACATTTTAATAATATAAAGATAAATGGATCAAGTTTACAAACACAGAACAAAATTCATAATAAAATCCACAAGTAGCTAACTTACATAGATGTACGTTTGAAAGTTTAAATATCTTTATCAGATGTTCTTTTCTATGTGGCCTGTCCTTCACTATCTTACAGTCCATTTGCCATAGGAGTGGTGGTGACAGCCAGTAAACGTTACCAAATCTACTAGTCATGTATCCATTGACAAACCATTTAATCTGCAAAACCATGTTATGTTGATTTGTTGTCACTTTTGGCAGCTAAAACTTTCCCAACAGACTATTTGTGTTTAATTATGTCTTTCTTTTAACCTTTTATAGCTTCTGCTAGCTGTCATTTACCACCACTCCTATGATGAATAGACTCTACTTGATCCCTGAAGTGATTATTTATTTCTCCTTTTAAGAAACTATGTTGCACTATCGTGGGCAAAAGGCAAAATGTTTTTGAATGGTTCAGTGCGGTTGAAGAACTAATGGTTTTGTAGAAACGCCCTTGCGTGGTCCATGTAATTGTAAGGAAATTATTGACTAAAGGCTTGTGTTAAGGTCAAAGTCTAGTTTCTTGTTAAATGTCTTGTATGTATGTAGTCATGCTTTTGCAACAAAGAGGGACTTGTTTAGAATCACCGTGGTGATTCTCTTATTAGCTGGAAGGTCCATTAAACCTTGGTTGATCTTGATACTTGAAAAGCCTTTCATTAGTAGTCAGGTTTTGGTGCCTAGGTAAATAATGTGTTGAGGAGAGGACAGCTATGATATGTTGACTAAACTACGATATGTGTGATGACTTGCTTAAAAGAGTGTTCCAACGGTAGTGAAAGGTGGGTGGAGGTATGAAATGGGGGTATTAGCTTGTAACGATATTGATTTGGACCGCTCTCATTTATTTAAAAAGTCATGGATGAAGGTATTTTTCTTTAAAGTATCGTATGTAGATTATCCTTTTAATACTTCATCCATGGAGAATCACACGCTTTTCAGGAATAATCTAGAAGCATTGCACCATTAAAACTTATTTTTTATATTCAAAATTTCACTCCGTAGTATTTACCAAACAAGCAAGAGAAGCCAGCTCCCTATATCCAATAGGAAGCTAGCCTTCAAAACACCTGTCGCAGGGACGCCCTTGATTGGTTGGTCTTGACATTGGTCACGAGAGGTCCAAGGGGCAAGGGGCACGTCACATATAAGCTGTGTGTGCGTATGAATATATAGAGAGAGTGCCGGTGAAATAGATAGAGTAGACATACATAGAGAACGTGCTGGCAAGAGAGTGTGCACCGACGACAGATAGAGTGTGTGTGTCGACAACAGAAAGAGAGAAGTCACATAAACAGACAGTACATAGTTTGTATCTTAATAAAAGTGTATAAGAAGATATAATCATTCCAATAAATTGTGTGCAACATCAACAGTTGTATTTATTACATAATAATAATACCGTAATATCATAATTGGCGCTCGATCACGGAGCTTTAATACCAATTATATCTGAATAATTCCATATCATCATTTTTGGCTCCCAATCGCGGGGCAATTATAAGTCCAATAATTCCATATCATAATAATTGACACCCAATCGTGGGGTGAATAATGCCATATCATCATTAGCTTGAGGGTGGGCTTTAGTACTGGGTCTGCAACTTTGTCTTGTTTTAGATTAAATTGGTTGTGTAAAAGACTAAAGATTCAGTCAAGTTTCTTACAAAGGTGGTAATATCACACGCTTAAACATTGTTTAAAAGTGGCAAAAATAACTTAGAACTATAAACGTTTTTTTTTGCTGGAGGGAATGTTCTGGAAGATTAGTCGCATGATGTGTTTCTGTTCTATGTAAATATTTTCTTCTCTTGAGAGAATACATGTGGCCAGTCTTGGTAGATCAAGAATTGGATAGGTGTGGGTATGTCAAAAAGAGAGGCAGGGCAAGATTTATCTCCTAAAGATGGCGGCTGCTTTATGAGTTTTGTGTAGCTCACACGTTGGGTGGTCTTTTGTAAGCATATAACCTGAACGGGTAGTAAGACATGATGCTTAAAAAAATAGTTATACTATTCAAAACTGTAGGCTATAAATGCTCACAGCTCACCACACCAGTGCATGCATCCCCATGCCGCCCTCTATTTTAATTTTACAGAACCAGTCTTGAAACTTTTTGATACCCCCTCGTATTAAAGCATATTTTACAAAATTAATAAAATAATTGGGAATTACAATAGAAAGCATGTATTTTTACCTTCAAGTAAAGCCTCACCGAGTCAAATAATTAAAAGAAGCTATAACAAACAACTGTCAGAAGCACAAGTTTTTTAAATTCACCAAATAGGGTTGTTAACTGAACCAAAATATAATATCAAATAACTGCAAATAAAAAATATAAGAGATAGTCGTTTACTACTTGTTCTGAATTTTGCCATTTTCTTAGTAGCCAGTACTTTCAATGATTGCTAAGAATCGAATTATAGAGAATCGTAATATTAAGATCGATTCTCGATCCTTTTGATACCAGTAAGAATAAGGATATTGAGGTATCAAATAATAGAGTTTGACATCCCTAAAAAATAGCCATAAAATTATGAAGAACTGAAAAAAGAACATATTTGATTTTCACCCAAAATCTAGTTGGGACTAAACATACCTGTCAAACATCAGGTAAATGAGAATTCCAATATAATTTCTCTTAAGGTACACCTCCAAGAAAAGATTTTGATAACAAAAACTAATATTAGGGATCTGATAGTATTCGGAGAGTGCCAAGGTCAGAAACTGAGTAAACTATTATTTATATTACTACTATTTAATTATCATAATTATAATTATGATCATAATTATAATCATAATTATCATTATCATCATAATTGTAATTATCATCATAATCATAATCATAATCATCATCGTCATCATCGCCATCGTCATCATCGCCATCGCCATCACCACCATCACCATCATCACCACCATCATTATCATTATCATTATCATTATCATTATTATTATTAATCTTTATTTACATGGCGAAATTAAGGCATAAGCATTCTCTTACATTTAGCCATGTCTTAAGTTAACATTACACTGCATTTATCAATTATTATCATTAAATAAAGCACAGAAGACAAGTATTTGAGAAAAAACATGAACATAAAACATAACACATGAACATATAACATATAACATATTGCAATAAGATAAACATGTAAAAAACCAGCAACCAGAACAGTAATCAACTTGAACACAGTATTTCTAGATCAGTAGTGGAAACATAGAGATAAAATAAAATAAAATAAAATTAGTAAAGATTCTTACACCAAACATGCACACACATGGATTATGCTGCAGCTCACACGCTAGATTATTATTATTATTATTATTATTATTAGCACTGCATCTTACTACCCGTTCGGGTTATATGCACTTACACTAATGTGTAATGGTAGGGTGATTGAGAGATGAACTGAAGGACCTACAGTTTAACGTGGAATTCGAACCACGGTGGAGGCCTGGCATTCCATACATTCACAAGTTGTGATTAATACATGTCTTGTCAGAGGTGATGGAAGGGTTTGGCAATCAGATAAATCTGTGTCGGGACCTAGGATTGAACCCCGGACCCTCAGCACAGAAGTCTGACACCTTACCCCTAGACCGCCAGGTCACCCTACCTCACACACTAGAGATATAGTGATTGGTGAGTTTGTTTCTAAAATAAGATTGCCCATTCACATCTGTGAAGTCAACAGGTGACTTGTTCCAAGCTAAGACAGATGAGACAGTGAAAGATTTTAAATAAAAATTAGTTTTACATCTCGGAACACAGAGCAAGTTAGCTGACAGAGTGAGTACAGGGACCACCCTATACTCGTTGAAATTGAAATCGAGAGGCCAGGTAGCTGGGTAAGCCAGTCATAATTACTTTGTACAGCAGTAAACGAGGATGTAGTTCACACCTTTGTTCAAGTTTCATCCAACCAAGCTTCCGCAAGTAGAGTAACATAATCCCGATATTTCAGATTAAAGATATATAGAACACATACAATATGAAGCCTCTGAAGTCGAGTGACCAGAGTTTCCGTTAAGTCGCTAAACACAACATCACAATGAGGAAGAACAAGTGCCTGAACCAAGGCCTTGATATTTACTGGTAAGAATTGCTTGAGTCTCTTTAAAGTATGCATTGTAGCTAAAGTTTGTTTTACATATAGCAGTCACATGATCAGTCCAAGTCAGGTTTTTATTAATAGTAAGGCCTAAATTACGTACGGTAGCTCAGATGAACATGGGTTCAGAGTTGAGCTCAATGTCAGGCAGAGTTGACCGATCAAGTTTAGATATCATTTTGGAACCAATAAAAATACCATTTGGTTTCTTTGGATTCAAAGAAAGGTTATTTTGCTCGGACCAGTAATGTTGGCCTTAATATCTGTATTTAACTTAAGTATAACCGTTTCTATTTCCAATGGACAGGAATAGGTACAAATCTGTAAATCATCCACGTAAAAGTGATACTTACAATGAGAGATTCTGTCAGGTAAATCATTAATAAATAATGAGAACAAAAGTAGGCCTAATATAGAGCCTTGGAGGACACCGGTCCTAACCGGTAGCCATGAAGAGAAATTTCCATTAACGTTCAAATTCTGCTGCCTACCAATCAGATAAGACATCCATTGCATAGCACTCAAAGAAAATCCATATGAATCAAACAATTTACCTAGTAGCATATTGTGACTAACACAGTTAAATTCCAGCGAGAAGTCAAGTAAGATGAGTATAGTAATATTCTTACCATCCATAGTGAGACGAATGTTATTAACTACATTTATTAATACTGATGTCGTGTTATGCTTAGGACGAAAACCAGATTTAAACTGCTTTAGCAAAGCACGCTCGTTAATGAAGTACAAACTAGTTGTTGAATGGAAAGTATGAAGAGTAAATAAAGAAGAAATAGGAAAAGCATTTCTCTGTAGGGCTGTTAAAACAAAAATATGCTTAGTGCAAGACAGTATCAAGTACAGCTTAATGCAAAAGTGTAGGCCTACTTTGTACATCTTAAAAAATCATTCTCTCTCTGGTAGGTCAGCACCAAGTGTACAGTTGCCCTACTCTCAGTTTTGTTGAATTGTATCAAAAATAATGTTTCTGTTACTATTACAGTATATTTAAAAGTTTATTATATAATTTTCTATGACTTGATTTTTTTTTATTTAAAAAGTTTTGAACATTTTTTATGTTAAATACATAAATCGCATTTCCCTAAAAAAAATTAAAATAATATTAATAGGTATTTGTGTTTTATTTAAATAAGTTTTAAAATTACTGTATATATCTATTCAACCGAAACTCAAGATTGACTCAATACTCGAGAGCTTTATGAAAAGCTCGCTCAAGGACTCAAATTAATAAAACTTGAAATATTAAGATAAAATGTTACATTAGATTAAAGGCTAGTTTGAAAATTATGTGTTATGTCTTGAAAGTAAATGTTAAATAGCTATTCAAGTAAAAGTATATATATATCTATAGGTCTGTAACTTCAGAAAACTACCATATTTTTGAAAAAAACATACAAATATTAAATATTTCACACATTCTGAAATATGTTTTATTACTATTATAGTTTAGAGGCCCGTCGACACAATGAGCTCATTAGGGCCTTAGACTATATAAAAACAGTAAAGTCCCCATAGGGGAGAAATATTTTTTTAAAATTGAATAACTTACCATAGGCAGTTCCTGGACCAAAATCATTTCCAGCCTCTATCATATCAAGACCTAGATATTCTTGATTAGTTAATCGGTTTGGACGTTTCTTCTCTATCTTCTCAAACAAAAAATCTTCAACCCGGTTTCCTGGAAAGATTAAATAATGTTGTCATCACCAATTTATGTAATTATATATGTAGACTAAGTGGGGTTAGATTATTACTGTACTTTTATTTGAGCTTGGAACTCATGAATACACAGGTTATACTGCGCAAGCAAAACAATTTAAAATATGATTAACTATAATAATTGACCTAGGCCTAAATGATTAGTAAAATATCTTTTCTGCAGTACAATGGGTTGCCAATGACAGGAATATAGAGGTTTGAATCTCGGTTAGGTGTAAGTAAATGGAGGGTGGTTTTTATTTAATGGTTTCTCAACCTTCCTGAGAGCTCTGCCATCGTCGACAGAATTGAACCAGAACGCAGAGCTCCAAGCTCACAATCAGATGAATAAATTTGGGGTTGGAATGTGCACGTGAGATTAGGACTACAGAACCCAATCAGTCTTTAACTAGATACAGTTCGATTCACATCAACATAACTTAGTTTAGGTCTCCAAAAAATATTTTTAGAATTTTAACAAATTTAAGTAAAATTTATGTTGATATGGCATTTAGTGTGATTTTTCTCTGGGTCAAGATATAAAAACACAAGAATTGACCAATTAATCTGTGAACACACACACACAGAACATCAAATTTAATAAAGTTTGTTAGTTACAAAGTCAAGGTTTGAATCCTGACAGTGTACAGATGACGCTTTTCTATCGGCCCTCCATGCAAATGTGGGTACATCTCCCCCAAATTGTATATTTACTAACCCTAACCCAATAGTGTAATTAAATTGTGTGTACCCCAGAGAAGTGGTATGATGTGTTGGGAAAAAAACTTAGCTAAGCAGGAAAAGTTGAGGTGGGTTGACAATAAGAAATGAGAATACATTCTCCTGAAGCGATGGACAACTTCATAGAAAATATTAATATGATAACTTATCAACCCCTTTCAGTTCATAATATCGTGTTTCAAATTAGGTCAAAGTCAAGAGTTTAAATCACTCCAACCATGTTAGTGTCTCAGTGTCAGCCTTCTTGTTATTTAATAGGTGGAGTGTCAATAGGTGGAGTGATAAATTATGGTTGTTAAATGGAATTTATTTTGTGTGATATCTTAAATTTCGAAATAAAAATCAAACCAGGATTTGGTGTGAGCACAGCCTCCGTGTCTCGTAATATTTTTTCTGTCCATAGTTTTGTAGTATCTGAGCGTTCTGCAAGATTTTCAAAATGAGCATCAAGTTCTGTTTTCTCAGATGTTCCAAGTTTTTCTTCAGTTAACTGTTAATCAATCACAAGAATAAATATTATTAGGCTCTAGAAGAATCACAAATCCACACACAGGGTTTGAACTTAGAACTTTACTATAATAGAATATCACTTTTGTTTGTTTAGCTCGAAAACAGGAACGACAAAGCCCACTTAAACTTTAAAACTTCAAACATGTTAAAATAAATAACGAGTAAAATCTGTAACACCTGATGGACTATGAGATGAATAATATAATCTAACTTCAAAGTATACATAAGTGTCAAAAACATTCAAATTCTCACAAAGGTCAATGATATGTGATAACTTCATTTTTAATTCAATCATAATGATGACATTTTAAACTGAAACTAATTTCAAAATTGTTTTATTATTACGAACACTTACTTGCACTACTCGGCTAAGTGCTGTTCCTGCATCTCGAACCAACTTTTTTACATTGAAATCCATTTTTGACAAGTGCAAATTGAAACTTGTCAAGTGTATTGATCGCTATTGTAACAAAAATCCGTGTGATGTCTCTCGAGTCGAGTGAAATGATAATCCAAAGATTGTAAGCGCATAGCTAAAACACTTATGTGAATATTAAATAATAGTCGTAAAACAATAATATAATATATATTTACGACTGTGTATTATTTACTATTTTAATATAAGTTAATAAATATTTTGGGACTCTTATTATGTGGAACCATGCACATAATAACTTTAAATAGTTGTTTTAGTGTTTAATAGTATTACTGTTGAGATAACCATTTTGTACAACAATTTGTTATTACTTAATTCTTACCCAAGACAATGAACCTAGTCTCACTAAAATAATAATAATGCAATAAATGAGACTAATGATATTATTATTTATGTGAATGCGAATAACCCGAACGGTTATTATGACACATTGACAAAAACCTCTTTGTTTAAAATATAATTATGCAATAATTATAATTAATAATCAGATCATGTTAACGATGACACTAAGAATTCTTTTTCTTCAATATTTTGTAAACTGACCTGTATATTAAAAATATTCCTAGTTTCATGAAAAACTAGTAAATAAATTAGACATTAGGTTGAAGTTCAAAGATTGTTCTATTAAATCCAGTTCAAAGTTCATTTGAGTCATAATTATTTTGAGTTGCAAATTCATGAACATAAACAACGTGCTGCACAGTGCACACATGCAATCAGGTGACTAGATGTATTCGATAACATTATAAATACTATACAGCATTTTGAAATCCATTGTACAAATTTGTCGAAGTCTTCAAAATGAAAAATATGTCTAAACTTACATAGCAATTTTTTTTTTATAAAATTATTATTAATAAAATAAAAAATTAGCGCAGGAAATAATACTACTAATAATAATGCTATGCTCATTGTATTAATCCACTTTATAATATTATTTTAAAGTTCCCAAATCAACCGGAATTAATAATCAAATTCACCCCAAATCATCAGTTATGTGGTAGAAAATTTTAAAATATTTTTAGAGGGAGATTTTATTGCTTCTCCTATAAAGTTTGAGCTTTGAGTTTTAATTTAATTATCTTGATATTGGCGTGAAAATATTTTTGTCCTTGATTTCATTAATATTTAATTATGAGATTTTAAGGGATCTAGATTAAAAATAGTTGTAGAATCTTTATATCTTGGAATTTCTACTATTTAATTGAATGGTATTTTATACAAGAAAATAGGGAATATTCGTTAAGAGTTTATAGAAAATAATAATATAAATTCTCAAAATAAATATAGGGAATATTCGTTAATAGTTTATAGAAAATAATAATATAAATTCTCAAAATAAATATTATAGTTTTTTTTTTTTGGAAAAATTAAAATACAAAAATTTCAATTAATTTAAAATTTAATACAATAGAGTTTATAATTGGTACCAAAATGTAAGTTTGGAACTGAAATTCAAGTGGAGTATCTTTCAATTAACCTAATAAGAATGACGTACAAGAAGATTCTGATTGGTGTAAAAATGATATGGCGTCATCTACTTGTCATTGGCTACTTGCTTGTAGGCGGCAGATAGTAGGCGGCAGATCCCGCGAAATTTGTCAACGCGACCAGTTGTGATTCATTAGTCAGTCATGGTTATTGCTATTAGTTTTGTGAGAAACCTTTTCACATTAGTCACGAATCAAACACCATAGAGTGAACACGTATATGTACTCTGCTGAGACAGACATTTATCTTGGAAACTAACGACAACGGTATAGTCAAAAAGCTTTTTATTATTAATTACGTATGGCATGAATGCTGAAGAAGTAATGTGGAGAATGATAGAAAGAATAAAATATTGGGTAAGTTTTTGAAAATTATTGTTGCATCTATTTTATAAATTAATTTTTAGAAGGTAATTTGTAAACACTTTTTTTTTAAATTTGCATATCTCTCTCTCTCTCTCGCTGTGCATTTAATAACAGTAATGGTATAGGGATGAGGGAGGTAGAATGTAGAAGAATAGTACCCGAATTTATGTAAAGGGAGAGTGTAAAACCATTTAGGAAATGCCACACTCAAAACACACAACAGGATTCGAATCCCTACATCTTCATCACCTCCAAACCAGACTAGACGAAGTTTTAATTTTATTCCATGAACCCACCCATGGGGGTTCATTTGTATGGTTTTATTAATTCAGAACAAAAAAATATTTTTCCTAGGCAATATCACAGACGCATTATGTGCAGGTTATTTTAGAATAATTTTAAAATAAAATTGTATGTTTAACTTTGAATGTTTAAAAGCGATTATAAGAAAAAAAAATAGGAATTTAAAACACCTTCACCAAACACATCATTTTCAATTTCTAGAATAAATCTTATTTGTTAAGATCTAAATTAATATTTAACTTAGTATAGGTCAGTCCCGCTCCCACTAGACAAATGTCATCGGTCACGTATGTACCATCAATAAATGCTTGTATTCTTTCAAGAAAGTGAAAAGTCCAGGAATCAGGTCGAAGTCCATATTCAAAGTCTTCTGAATGATAACTTTAGGAAACAGTGTCTCAACTAAAATCTTGGAATATTCCCAGTGCAGTGTTAAAACGGTTGTGAGGGGATTATAGAAATACATTGAAACAGGGACGGCCCTAAAAAATAGATAGTCCAAGAGCTCAGGTGGACATACAAACCGTGACTCAGATAACATTCCATTCCGATCACTCAAGAAAAATACGTCCGGTTGGACAAATAGGTTAAGAGAGACACTCTTTAGAAGTAGACGTTTAATAACGCTTCCCTTTTCATAAAAAAAAATATTACTAGGCTATTTTTAAATTTCATTCATACAACCCATCTGGGCTATCTATATTTAATAACACTAAAAAGTAAGGATTAGATCGGTATAATTTTTTAAAAATGAACCCATATTTGCTTGGAAGAAGAGAGGAAAAATATTTAGAAAAAATTCGGAGTTCGAACCCAGATTTCACTGTCACCACCAAACCAGAATATACTAGCTTGACGTTTAGTCCGTGCATCCACCAATGTTGTTGTTAATTAATTTTAATATGCATCCGAGAAAAAAGTGGAGATTGAGAACTAAGCAAGTAAAGATTCTTCTGCGTGACTCCCTCATCTTTAGCTGCGCAGAGAAAAAATAATTTAATATAGATTTTTTTTAAATTCACTATAGTTTATTTATATAACACCAAATAAACAACTAATTTTCAAAGCTTTTTTTATTCTCTTTAGTTTCTGAATTTGCTTCAAGGCTAGTTAAAAAAAACCAAGCGAGCTATAGACTACCAACCGATCGTCATCTCTATGTTGGCGATGATAGTGCCAACATTTGGGGATCGAGGGTATCATGTGGTCATCACAATGAACTCTCAGGCAGTTAATCTCAGTTTCTTAGACTGGGGCCGTTACTTATTTATTCAAATAACTCCTCATTTGTCCTCACGAGGCTAAGTTTGACCCCGTTTGAGACCCACAGTTTCACAGAAAAAGATGTATGCATCTCTTCCTTTGGCATTATTAAAAGTAACAGAAATTGTTTCCTGGTATTGCTTTCAATGCTAGGAACTTAGGATAGCTGCAGGCCTACGCTGCACAAATAAATGTGGCGTCAGATCTGTTAACAAAATTAAGAGAGAATCATTTAGTTAATTATTGTTATCAGCTGCAAGAACCAACTTCCTAAATGGTTTAAGGTATGATCTACTCACAACTGTAAGATACACAAAGCCATTGTTGTTTAAGAAAGTATTTTGGTAGGAAGAACAGTTTAGAACATACAGACATGTTTTTTGGTCAACTTTGCTAGCATTTACTATAATATCAGTTTATAGTTATTGATAGTATCTATCAAACGTTATGGTTGTAGATCATATGACTTGACGTATGAATACATTAAAATTGTAACTTTTGTAGCTGTCAGATAAAGTTCTTCCTACTAGAATTTAACTTTAATTGGTTAGGGCCCGCTTTGGTGGCCCCATGATCTAACGAGCTACTCTCACTGTAGATTAGACTGCCGATAATGGAGAGATCGGGGTTTGAATCTTGGTTGGGTGTACTGACTTTTTTTTTTCAAAATTGTTTTCCACGCAAATACAAGTACATTTCTTCTAAAATATAAGCTTCCTAATCCCTAAAACCATGAGCGTAATTAGTACATAAGCGTATAACCCGAACGCGGTTCTAAAAAAAAAAA
>CABFWB010008315.1:0-18731 GCA_902151455.1 Timema bartmani
CTACTTCCACTCGCTAGGAGCGGGCTGTTTCACGGAAGACCTTTAACCTGGTCGTCAACAATCTCAAATAATCTCTGGTCTTTCTTCAATGTTGAGGTCACGAGGTTAGACGTGCGTTGAAACTGCCACGCCTTTACTTCCGCCATGCTAGCAGAACAGTTGTTGAAAGCATGGTGATCGTATCCGGGAATATCCACGTAATGTAAGTAGAATCCAAACGATATTATTGCTAAATACATCAGTATTATCTTCTTCTGACTCCCTTATGGTAGTTGTGCGGATTACAGTTTGTAGATGTCTTTTTGATTTACGTGACATGCTACACACACATATTTAAGGCGCTCTAGGGCCCAAACCAGAATTTGTGTCAAAAGCACTAAGCGGGGCCCTAAAAGTAAATTCAATTCTCTATCCAACCATATAAGTGTACATAGGCCTAGATTCTACAAATTTGAGCAAATATGACCAAAACTTGGGGAAGAACGGGATTTTTAAAGGAAAATCCTCCATTACACACTTTTTTAGGGAGCTCCAGTGCCCAAACCAGAATTTGTATCAAGAACACAACGCGGGGCCCTGATAATATATTAAATTCTCTACCTAACCATATAAGTGTGCATAGGGCTAGACCCTAAAGTTCTGAGCAGTTTGACCAAAGTTTAGGGTAGAACGGGATTTTTTTAAAGGAAAAATCTTGAATTAGACACTTATTTAAGGTGCTCTTGGAGAAGAAACGGGACTTTTTTTTATGAAAATCCTCCATTACACACTTCTTTAAAGCTCTCCAGTGCCCAAACCATAATTTGTGTCAAGAACACAAGGCGGGACCCTGATAGTAAATTCAATTCCTTAAGAAATCCGGTTCTTCCCCAAGTTTTTGTCAAATGGCTCAGATTTGTAGGGTCTAGGCCACAGACAAGGAAATAACAGATAAGTAGCCTTACGGGAGATTTGTTGCGCCCCTTGAGTCAGGTAGAACTTAAAATATCCAGTGATAATAGCGCTTCCAAGTGAGAATTCTTTGAAACAACTCATTTGCAAAATGTTCCTCTTGATAAAGACAAGCTGAGAGCTAAGAGCTGCCTTCTCTCCGAGTACATTAGTCCAGGTAGCGGTAATCCCTTACTCCGCCTCACCCCCCATTTCATTGGCCAAAACTTTTCAAACAATTGAGTGTTGGAACCAAATATACAATGCCAGTGCTTCTACAGTTTAAATGTAAGCGACACGCAGTCTTGGAAATGCACTTGTAAATGAATTATTAAATATTTTGTGACCAGCTTCTGCGGTCACAATTCTTTAGGATTCACTTCTTCGTTAGATTGGACTGCATATAACTGGGATATCAGTGTTCGAATCCTGATCGGGTGTACTGAGAGTGTTTTTTCCCTAATGTGCTTATAATTCTCCCTCAACGCAAATACGGGCACATTATAATAATAAAGGGAAGTGTTTGTCTGTGTGTATTTGTTTGTGTGTAATGCTCAGCCAAATCGACGGCGTGCAGAGATCTGAAATTTTTAACATAGGTTGACGGAAAGGGGTCCGAATACACCTCGAAGCAGAATTTTTAATTTTCAATTCGATTTTTAGTTAGGCTATTTTAAACAAATTTTTGAAGATTTTTTTTTATCTGTTTTAGAATCATGTTTCAGAGATACGGGCACCATAGGGGGGGAAGGGGGCTGGTGGTGCTTATATAATTCTTATACAACAGTGGGTCACGGGCAAAGCCGTGCGTGATTGCTAGTAATTAGTAATTCATAAAATAAAGCTTCCTAAATTTTAAGATAAATCGAGTGTAGGGTAATAATATGTTGAATAATTGCTTCAATAAACTATAAATTATTTTATCCATACGTATGAGCTCTATATGATTAATTAAAATGTCGAACTGATTTAACTTTTATTAACAAACAGAACCCCCTTTCAAGGTCGAATAATAAGGCAGGATTCTCAAATAAACGGCCCGCAAGACAAGCTGACCGGCCCGTTTGTCTGCAATATTTTTATATTAATATCCGGCCTGCATCCATGTACTCACACAAAATATAATAATTTTACTTTAGTGTTTACTACGTAATTTTAAATAACAGAAACCCTTAGAACTATTTAAAACCATCCTAGATTTTTGTTTTAACTTTAATTACTTGAATGTGGGAATTTTAATTTACACCGGGAAAATACCAGTTTTAAAATTATTTCAAGTATACTTTAATGATCTTAAATACCTAGCATCAAATTGCTATTATACACCTGCATTAGTGGCTACGCGGTATAGTATCTAGCCTTCCTCTATCAAATAGTCATGTTTTGATAGGGTCACAATTTGTGGGATTGTTTTATACGGTTCTATATAAGATATCACACATTTAAAAAATACTTTTTAATTAAAATTTAAAATATTTAACTGGTCAGAACTTTCACCCTAATTTTGGTGAAAACAATATAAAAAAATATCAAACCACTTCTTAAATAAATTGGTATTTTTAAACGTCCGCAATTCTTCTCAGTTCTCCTAAACAAATAATTGCAGTTTACAGCCAGTCCCTTAGTTAGAAAAAAAAAAAAGAAAGGGTACATTATGTTGAAAGTTTTCTTTGCAATGTCGAGTCAGAGTAAACTCATTTGTGTGACAGGATTAAGGTACTTATGGACGAGGGGGGTGGGGTTAGAGACGGGGGAGGGAGCTAACTGAAGCTCGGTGACCGCCAGTCGACAGGTTAACTCGAGGAGCTCATATTTTGTATCTTCCTTTTACAACATTCGAGTTTAAAGTGAGTCGTTTAGAAAATGCTCACTTGATTGCGTTGTAGTCACTGGGGATCGCACCTGACAATCCCAACGTTGAGGGAGTAAAGCCTCGAAAAGGAGCGCAACACGTTTAACCTAGCGGCTGGGGATCTGTTCTTTCCTTCTCTGTGGTCTAGGCCTATGCACACTTATATGGTTGGATAGAGAATTAAATTTACTCTTAGAGCCCCGCTTTGGTCTCTTGACACAAATTCTGGTTTGGGCCTTGGAGCGCCTTAAATAGATGTGTAATAGAGGATTTTCCCTAAAAAATCCTGTTCTTTCCCAAGTTTTGGTCAAATTGCTCAGATCTGTAAGGTCTAGGCCTATGCACACTTATATGTTTGTATAGAAAATTAAATTTACCATTAGGGCCCCGCTTTTTGATTTTAACACAAATTTTGTTTTGGACCTTCGATAGCCTTTAAAATGTGTTTAAAAAAATACTTCACGCTGTTTAAGTCAAATTATTCTGATTTGCAGGTAATAGGCTCATTCAAACATATTGTTTGCTAGTTTTGAATATTTTTTTTTTCCTTTACATGTTTTCATTTCTTACGAAGCTATATTTCCTAGAGCGCCCTCTATTATTATTCTTTGAACTAGTTTTCTATTGGTTATATTTGTTTTCCTTGTGTTGGTAATAGGCGTGTAGTTTATTGTGGATGTGGAATAGCTCAGCCCAATTAACTTTCCACTTTCTTGCCAGTACCGTAAAGTGTGGCTATTTTGCCCCTGGGGTGGGGTGGGGGGTAAAATTGCAAAAAAAATTAATGTTTAGCGCCATCTAAAGAGTGTTGTAAGAATCATTTGGCATTGTTTTCGTGTTTTACCAGTAGGTTGGAGTACCTCCTTTGTTGGAATTGTCAATGGTTCCCATCTCATGCATTGAGTTTCACCAATTTGAATGCTATCTTGATGCATGTCCGGAAATAAAATTCATTTGCGGGAAAAACTAGTTGTTTTCAGAATTTTAAAATAAGATCCAAAAGTTATGTGTATTTTTTTATTGTCAAGTAATATGTGCTGATTACAAACAAATTAAGAGTTTTATAAAAAAATACATATTTTCTGTTATTATTAGCGAATTTTAATTTGAGGTTATGTTTTTAGCTTTTTGGGGGCTACTTTGCTCCACATCTCAGATGTAAAGAAAGTGGTAGTTGCTGACAATTTGTCTCCCCATTTGAATGTTAAAAATTTTCAAAAATTTCGGAAGGAAAATATTTATTTCGTTTTCCTCCTGGCCAATAGTACGCACTTTACACATTTAATTGATGTGGCTTCTTTCACCCATTAAAAGTGGTTTGGAGGAAGGTAATGACAGAATGGAAGGAAACACCCTAAGGGCTGAAGTCTATTGTACTCCCGAAGTAACAACTCCCATTTCTGTTGAAAAAGTGCTTTGAAGTTATGCAGCCTAATATTTAAAAAAAAATTAGAAATGGTTTTAAGAAATGCGGAACATTTACCTATGATTTGGAACCACAATTACAGCACATTGCAAGAAAAGAGGCATGAGGACAGAAAGAAGCAGTAAATTCAGCTTTCCTTGAAATTCTACAAGCTTTAAGAAATGCAAGTCCTATCGGCGAATGTGCTCCTGAAAAAAGAAAGAAAATCTCTGTTCCTCCTGAAATGAGTGTGTCAAATGGCAGAAGAACATACCAGTAATAGTTCACTCTCAAACTGGAGAATCATCTACTGAACAAACATCTGAGAAAACATAAGAGCCTTCTGTTGTCATTTATCCTAGGAATATTGGGAAAATTCTTTAAGTGAAGAGGAAGTGGCAGATGATGTACTACTCCAAGATTCATCTGATGAAGACCTGGATACATTCAGAAACCAATTAGAATTAGAATTCCAAGATAACAATGAGAATTAATAACAGAGGATTTTTTTGTAGTCCCTGAATTACAATCTGTTGATGACTGTAAGTAAATTAATTTTTTCAAATAGTTTTTACAGTTACCTTACGGTTAATTATTAATTTTTCGTCTTTTTTTTTCTAATTTTCTACTCTTTTTCAATCTTATTTATTCAATGTAAAATATTTCTTCTTAACTTTAGTGATATTGTGGCTTCTTTTTCTAACTTCGACTAAGATTTTTGTTTAAAAACTAAATTTATTCACTGCAGAATTTTTAAGGATTATTTTGGTATGTATAACATTGCCCCTCAATAGTTTTTAATACAATATTATATAGGTTTTCTATAGTAGGACAAAGTTATCAGCTTGTATGGGCTACTTTGCCCCACTTTTAGAAATATATATATTTATTTAAAATATCATAATTCCTCAAAATGATGAAAAATAATATTTTATGATCATTTAGCTTATCTATACTTATTTTCCTGATCTATTAAAAATAATGGTAAGTAAAGCTGTACAGTACCGTACAGTATTTAATTTAAGTTGATAACACTAATAGAGCTATTTTAAATAATTGTTTATATGAGTGGACTTAATTAATCTTAAAATTATGTTATTGGTACTAACGGTATGCCTTTTTTATTTCAGAATTTGCAACAATGCAACAGCTCAAGATTTCAAGGTTAACGATGACTTCTATTTAAAATACAATAATTGGAAACATTGCTTTGTGAAATTAAGAAAAGTGAATCATAGTTTATCACAGAACATTTAATTTTGTTATTTAATATGATCCAAAGAACATTTTTTATAAAATATATAATCTTTACTTGTTATTTCCACGTTTATATAAATACTTGAAATTAAATGTACTTAAACTTTCTAATACCTTTATTTACACATTATTTATTTAGTAAAACAACTTCTTAGTACCCATAGGCCTACAGGTCCTAATTACTCTAGTGAATTAGGGATGAGGCAGATTGTTACTAGAGGAAGTGTACATTAACTTCTTTAAATTAAATGGTATACTTTTTCTTTAGATTTGTAAAAAAAAATTACATTTTCTTAGCCGTTTCATTTCTGAAAATTAACATGTGTATATTGTAATATAGGCTGGACTTCCGATAACGGGGAAATCAAGGTTCAAATATCTGTATGGTCTACTGAGGGAGATTTTTCCGTAATGGTTTTCCAATTACCCTCCACGTGAATACAAGTACAATTCATCCAAAAATAAGCCCTACTCATCCCTAACCTATTAGTCATTAGTAGGGCTAGGATGTTGATGACATGTCATTTCTTTACTGAGCGGTCTGATGTAATGATCCAATATATATCAACTCTGTTCAAGACATCCCGTTTACTAATATATCGTTTTTATTTTGCATTTTTTTGCATTTTTTTTAATTTTAAGGGCATTTTATTTAATTTTGGAAATTTTTTCGGTCATGTTTTGAAGAATTTTGTCGCTCTAGGTCATTTTGTTATGTTGGCATATTATTTAATGAAATTATGTCCCCAAGCTTTAAGTAGTAGTTTATAAAAAAACACCTATTTCAAAATACTGAAATAAAAGATTTCAACATCATATTATTTTGCTAATAGCTGGCTCAAGGTTAATTGGATACACAAAGACAGGCCTACACTCGCTTTTGCTGAAAGCAAGTTATTTACAAAATTGAATGTTTGGAGTGTTAACTTGAGTCACAAGCACTTCTCTGGTGCATACAGCTGTTAGGGTGGAAGGGGAATGGAAAGGCGTGGTTTTTTCCATGAACAGTTCACAGCGTGCAGTTGGTGTAGTTGTTCTGTGGCATGCACTACACTGTAGCATTTCAGCACCACTTTGAAAATGCCTAAAATTAAACCTTGTGTGTGTCAGTTCATTTAAGACAAGCAGCTGAGTTTGGTGATAGTGTGTTTTCTACTGATTGAAGCATACTATATTGTAAGTTGTGCGAAACCAAAGTATCGGCTGAAAGATGGTTTACTGTGAAACAGAAAATTTGTCACGAGAAGCATGTGCGTGCTCTTGAGCGTGCATCAAAGAAAAGAGCAGTTCAACGCTTGCTACCTTCAGTTGCTTCAACATACACCAAGTCCTCACAGTTTAGTAAAGAATTGTGTGACGTGTTAGTGTCAGCAAACATTCCGCTATATAAACTCTCTAATCCAAAATTACGTGCATTTTTGAAAAAATACACAAACCAAGAAATACCTGACGAGTCGACTTAACGTAAGAATTATTTACCACAGTGCTACAAAGAAACTTTAAATAAAATAAGGTGTGGTACTCAAGGGAATAAGCAATGGGTTTTTATTTGATGAGACCACTGATGCTGTAGGACGCTATGTAGCCAATGTTGTGATTGGAACATTAGAATTGGATAGAACAGGTTAAATATTTTTACTGACCACCGAAGTATTAGAAAAGGCCAATTACTCGACGATATCCAAAATGTTTGACAGTGCTGTGTACGAGCAGCTAATTCATTGAAGGCACTTTACTCTAAAATGGTACATGTCACGTGCCTAACACGTGGTTTGTATACAGTTTGTGAAGAAGTGTGAGCAAATTATCCCAACGTAGCCAGGCTCTTGGCGAAGGTTAAAAAGGTTTTCTTAAAAGCACCCTCATGAGTTGTACATTTCAAAGCAGAAGCACCGGACATCGCGTTACCACCACAACCTATATTCACACGCTGGGGCACATGGTTAAATGCATGCTTGTATTATTGTAAACATTTCCAGGTAGTGAAACAAATAGTACAGAGTTTTAACTGTGAAGAAGCTGCTTCAATACAAATTGCTCAAGATATGTTCTCTGAGCCAAACAATGAGGGCAGTTTTGCATTTATTAAGTCCAACTTTGCATTACTGTCGACAACTATCACATCACTGGAAAAAAAAAGGGGCGAGGGAATGGTAGATTCCATTTCACTAGTCAAACAGGTGGAGACCGTTGTTAGCAACGCTCGTGGAAAAATTGCTACAGCTATTGCATGTAAACTGAAAAAAGTGCTGGAGAAGAATATCGGGTATAAAACTTTGTGTCAAATCTCAGCTATACTCTCTGTGGTAATAAATATTTCATAGATGGGATTGAGGAGGATTTTACAGCCAACGATCTTCCCCACTTCATGTACGCTCCAATCACATCATTTGATGTAGAACGCAGCTTTTCGAGGTATAAGAACTTGCTGGCAGATAACCGTAGATCCTTCACTTTCGACAACCATGAGAATGACATTTGTAGTACAGTGCAACTAAGACTAAGGTGAATTAAAATAACACATATTAGTGTGTGCCTATTTTCTAAAGAATTTTTTCAAACATTCATTATAAGATCATTTTTTCATTTTATGATGCATTTTATTAAATTTTAGGTCATTTAATAGATTCATTTTTTTTAGCATTTTAAAGTGCATATTTTAATATTTTTTTACGTCATTAACATCCGGGCCCTAGTAATTAGTATGCATGCGTACTACCCAAACAGGTATTTTGACGCAATCTGCTATTAAATAAAAAACTTACCTTTATTGAAAGAAATCTATAAACAAAATTAGATTGCTTCAAATATAATGTCTAGCTAAGAATATTCCAGATTTGGGATATTCTAAGCTAGAAGCTATATTTGAAGCAATCTAATTGTGTTTATAAATTTACAGATCTGGCCAATCTCAGATCTCCCCAGATCTGGCCAGATCTGGAGTTTTTCTACATGGGGTCCTTGCAATTAGTATGTGATTCTATTTGATATATACATTTAAAAAAATATCTTCATTGGTCTCTAATTGGGGGGGGGAGGGGGCCCTTACATATTGTTATAAATTTTGTGCAGTGCTGAATGAGGTAAAATTAAGTGATGGATACTTCTTAAAAACCTATAAGCATATGGTGATATTGTGTTCAGTAAGGTAGCAAAGACTAAAATGTATGGAGAGTAGCGAAAGTTTTTTGGAAACACTAGTAATTATGTCCACTGTTCATGAATAAATTTAATGACATTTTCGTTTTCAGCTGTACAGATTGTCTGAAGAATGTCAGTTACAACTTCAAGTAACAGATTTTGCTTTGTTATTAATTTGTTGACCATTGTTATTACCTTGTTGAAGTTTTCTCACTTCATCTAACACATCATTAACCTCATTAAAATTAGTTACTTTTAAGGGAAATTTATAGATAGAACCTAATTGGCTGATTTCACTTTCTTGTATAAAAACTGACATCTGCAAGGTGTCATCAATTACTACAGATGATTTTATGTTGGGTGTAGAAACTGTTTCAATGTGCAATAAACAAATAGTAGCAGACGCTAGTACAGGATACACGTGCCAAAAATTTGATATACCAAAAGTATAATACATTTTGTGACGTCACTAATATGGATTATTTTTCTTTCCTCTGTGTATTTACTAAATACCCGGGCTTCTTCATTGTAGCACTATGGTGGTAATCTGGTTAACTATTGTAAATCAAGTGGGTCTTGTTTTGTAAATAATCTCTGTTTTGTTAATATTGTTATAAAAATGAATAATATCCACAAACCATTCTACTCAAACGCTTTTAAAGGTAATGGGACCAGGACTAGTTCCTAATGCATTGTTGGTTCCCTAAAGATAGAACGAATCAGCTTCGTAGTATTTGGTTGCTTGAGATATCCATCCATACCACTGGGGCTGTTAACGCTGCAAGAAAGTTGTTTTTCATGAGCATATTAAGTTTACTGTCGCAATATTTGAGTAAACGTACTCACGGGAACATTCATGTTTATCAGTTAAACGAAAAGTGAAGTTTCAAGTAATTGTACGCAAGTAAGTTTGTTTACTTAATAGAGTCCGTATCTGTAAGAATAAGCCTTAATCTTAACCTTGAACTTTAGAAAAGACCGACAAATCAAGTGTTAATAAGTTTAATGGTAGTAGCTACCCGCAGTGGAAGTTCCAGATGACATGTGCTCCACGCGCCAAAGGTATTTTCAAAATCGCAAAAGGTGAGGAAGCTATGCCTACTGAAAATGCAAATAAGGCGATCGACCTATGGCAGTAGAGGGACGCCGTAGCTATGTTTACCCTTACCACAGCTATGGAGCTCAGTCAGATTGCCTTGATTGAAAGTTGTAAATCGTCCTATGAAATTCTAAGAAAACTAGATTTTATTTACGAGCACAGATCAGAAAAATAAAATGATAGTACATGAGTGTTTCTATATTATCAATGGAGCTTGGCCAACTCAGTGGCTCAACACATCGCCAAAGGGGAAGCTTTTTCCCGACAAATAAATGAAGTCGGTGATTTAGTTAGCGATCTAGCTATCATGACCAAGATCTTGAGTAGTCTACCTCTGAAATATAAGAGCTTCAGACAGGCCTGGCTTTCCATGAGTGAGGACAAACAAACCATCGTCAACATGACGTCACGTCTGATTGATGAAGAGGTGAGCCTGACTAAGGGGGAAGAGCAAGAAACTGCCTTAGCTTCTATAGCTAACAGAGAAACTAGATCTCATGGACATACCACAATTTTATGAAGCAGGAAAACAAAGTAACCAAACCATAAGAAAACTTACCTGCTACAACTGCCAACGTAAAGGCCACCTTGCCCATGACTGCTGGAGTGAGAAGAAAAATTGCCCAAATTCTGACAAAGGCAAAGCTAACCTGTCAAATTTGTTTGCCTTTAATGTTGAGGATGCAAATGCATGTATTTATTTTTCTGACTAGAATACTTGGACCACGGATAGTTGGGCTTCCAGCCATATGGCATGGCACAGAGACTACTTTGACAAATTTGTAGAGGCTAGGGATGGTTCTTCTGTGCGTCTTGGTGACAACCACCAACATTTTGTCAAAGGGAAAAGTGATGTGATGATTCGGAAGGTGCTGAATGGTCAGTGGTATGACACGGTCATTAAAGACGTCCTATTTGTTACGGGCCTGAAAAAGAACCTTATGTCTGAAGTAAAAATCACCAAGTTAAGAATGAAAATTGTTAAATCAGATAATTTTGTTGAAGTTTTTGAAAAAAGAATGTTGGTCGCGTATGGTGAACGCCAGCCCAATAACCTGTATAAAATGATCTTTTAGATTCTAGCCTCAAATGAAGCCAATTCTGTCACTAAGACTAGTTTGAAGCTATGACACGAACGCCTCGGCCACATCAATGTTAGAGCTTTGAAGGAGTTAGATTCAAAAGGCTTAGCGTAGGGTGTAGATTTGAGTGATGCAGACAATTTATTTTGCCCTGGCTGTGCATATGGAAAGAGCCACACGCTCCCGTTCAACAACCCAACCCAACAGAAGAGGAAGGTTTGTGAGTTAATATACAGTGATCTTGATGCCATGCCAGTTGAGTCTATAGGAGGAGCTAAGTACTTTGTTACGTTCACAGATGACTACTCTGGCTATAGAGTAGTATCTTTCACCGAACATAAAATTGACACACTACAATGTTTAAAAGGTTTTTGAAAGATTGTAGGAAGAAAATAAAAGCGAAGTGTGCAAATACTCCATACAGACAATTGTACATAATACGTCAATCTGGAATTTCATGATTTTCTTGCCTCAAAAGGGATCATTGCTGAGAGAACAGTGCCATACACACCCGAACAAAACTCTCGCTCAGAGAGAGATATGCATACAATTGTAGAGAGTTCCCAGGCGATGCTTTGCAGCAGTGACCTCCCTCAAGAGGTTTGGGCGGAGCCTGTAAATTACGGGGAATAAATATTAAACCGTACGCCTACAAAGCAGGCACATAATTCCACACCCCTGGAACTGTGGATCAGCAAAATACCTCAGTTGTCAAATGTAAGGACGTTTGGATGTGAAGCCTATATGCTGGTGAAAAACGGAATAAAGAAATTGGATAATAAATTCAAGAAGATGATACTTGTTGGATAGGACGTAAATTCTACCAACTACAGGCTGTACGACCCTGACACTAAGAAAATTAGAATATCAAGAAATGTTCTCTACAATGAAGCACAACAAGGCTCTGAAAAATCTATCCACTACGTGCCCATGAAAATTGACTGTGATGAAGGAGCTGAAGTCAAAAGTCAAGAAGACTACGGGACTAAGAAGACATCCCCGAAGCCAGAGACGGGCGAGCCAACGGAAGAAATTCTTCAAGAGGATGAATCACACAAGATGTCTAGGCCTACTCATAACCTCAGAGCTCGTAGTGTATTAAAGCTATCAGCAAGATTCACTGAGAATCTTCTCTGCATTGAGGAAGATACTCCTAGAATCTTGAAGAGGAGATATACATGAGTTCTCAGAAGGGATACAGGTGGATTTAAATGTTGTTTGTAAATTCAATAAGAGTCTTTACGGTCTGAAGCAATCGTCACGATGTTGGAACTGAGAGTTCGACCAATTCATAAAGAGTTTTGGCTTCAGGCAATTTAATGAGGATAAGTGTATCTACAAAGCCAATGTTAGGGGGAATCGTGTCTTTCTACTCCCTTTTTGTCGATGATGGCCTTGTGATGGGGCCGAATAAAACATCATGTAATGTTTTAATAAATTAGTTGCAGAGGGGTTTATAGATCACGACATCATCAGTAAAATTCTTTGTAAGGATACAGATACGCTACAGCAGAGAAGATGGCATACTCTTCATCGGAAAATCAAGCTACATACACCAGATTGCCAAAATATTCAATCTCCAGGACGCTAATACTTGCAGGGTGCCTGCAGATACCAGTATTCCCCTACAAGCCGCAGCAGAAGACCAATCAATTAAGCATGTACCATACAGGGAAGCAAATGGTGCATTAATATTTATTTGCATGGTCAGTCGCCCTGATATAGCGTTTTCAGTGGGGCAGGTCAACAAAATTAATATTGCCACAACTTTGACAAAAACCACTGGAATAGTGTCAAGAAAATTATTAAATATCTCAAAGCTACAGTCAGCTATGGAGTCATGTATTGAAAGTCCAAAGACCCAATTACGATTGTGGGATATTCAGACGTTGATTATGCTGGAGACCTTGATACAAGATGATCGACAACGGACTACATATTCAAGATCTCGGATGGACATATTACTTGGAGCAGTACTAGGCAGCAATCAGTAGCCCTTTCAACCACCAATGCTGAATTTTTGGTAGTCTCAGCAGCATCTAAAAAGCTATGTGGCTTAGAACTATGTTCACGGACACCTTTGAAGAAGCCGCTGCACCAACGGTGATCTTTGTTGGCAATCAAAGTCTCATAAAACTTGTGAAGAATCCGGAATACCACAATCGTATCAAGTACATAGACATTCGCTACCACTACATTCGGGGGCGATTTGAACATGGGGACATTGAGCTGCGATAAACACATTAAAGGATCAGCTTGCCAACCTCCATATGGAGCCATTAGCCCGTGAGGTTTTTTTTAACAATTATTTGACAAGTTGGTAACCGAGTTTTCTTGAATTAATTAGCCGGTGTTTCCAAAACTGACAAAGATGTCAACATTTATTTTAGTCTTAGCATGGCTTGTTTGACCTATCTAGTTGTAATATTACTTTATTCTGCATTCACGTACAAGAGACACAGAACCATAATAGTCACCGCTCCAAGGCCAGAGCTCACACTACTTGGCTGGCTGCCGGAATGTGCTACCAACCCTTCTGTCTTGACGAACACTAGAGGAGGTATATTTACACTTTTCTTCGTTCACCTAAAACAGGCTTGAAATGGAATTGTCTGTGTTCTGTTCCGGGCTTCATCTGTCCTGACGTTCACTGCATTATTGTGAAGAGCCTGTAGAATTTTCACCAGCCGTCAACGTTCACCCGTTGGGTTGATGCCATTTGTTTGAGACTCAAAAGAAGTGTCATTGGTCGTCACCAGCCTTGTACCTTCACCTTTATTCTGAACAACCGGTGATGGGCCAACCTCTTATCTTGGTGGATCTCGGGCTGAGTATGGTTTAAAACTATTGAAGTGAACCAAAGGGTGCTTTCTTGGGTTTAGTGTGTATTGAATACGGTACGTCACATCCGATAATCTTTTCCGGACGACATAGGGACCCTGCCATGGTTGGTGCAATTTAGGAGTCAAGCCTTCCCTTATTATTGGTGTGTATAACCACACTTTGTCACCTATTTCATATGCTTTTCCCGGGCAACGGTGGTCATATACGTCTTTTTGTCTTTCTTGTCCCATTTTAACGAGCTTGTCTTCCGAACATAACCTCAAACGGGGTGTGTTTAGTGGTTTCATGTACAATCGCACGATACGCCATCATTAGCTGAGGTAACTTTACGTACCAGTTATTTTGGTTTTCGTTTAACCACTGAGACACAATGCCCAGTAGCGTACGATTAAATAGTTCCACTAGGGCATCTGACATTGGGTGGTAAGCTATTGTTCGCGTCTTCGTAATCTGTAATAAATCGCACAAGTTGTCTGATTAATGTCCCGTCGATATTTCTGCCTTGTTCGGTGTGAAGTTTAGTAGGAATACCAAACCTGCTAATGAAGTCGTCCACCAGGACTCTTGCAACTGTGATTGCCTTCTGGCTTAGCAGAGCATACGCTTCCACCCAACGAGTAAAGTAGTCTGATACAACATTAATTACTCTATTTCCCCACTTAGTCCTTGGAAAGGGGCCTAAAATATCAACAGCAACTCATTGCAGTGATTCATTAACCCTAAACTCCTGTAGTGGTGCTTTAGCTGTTCTTTGAGTTTTCCTATCAGCACAATCAGGACATTTCTGGACCCACATTTTGGTGTCTTGACGGAGATCCAGCCAGTAGAAACGTGAGCAAACCTTTTCAACTGTATTGTGAATACCTAAGTGTCCTCCTGTGGGGGTTGTCATGGAGACTGTATAGAATTTATTTTTTAAGCACTCGTGGGACAATCAGCTGAAATCTATGGGTATTTCCAACTTCTTCAAAACGTCGATAAAGAACGCCTTGCTCAAGTTCTAATTGGTCCCACTGGGCCCACAAACTCGTGATGGTTCTTCCAAGTGCAACGGCATCCTCATGGGGTGGGCGATTGTTAGCCACTTTCCACTTTATAACAGGACCGATCGCTATATCTTCCAACTGTAACCGACATAACTGATCAGGTGACACAACAAGGTTCCACACAGGTGTGGCAGAAACAATGGGAGTTGCTTTGACATCTTGAAAAGGAATTGTGATTGTGATTTTCTGAGAGCCCCCACACTGTAGTTGGCTGTAGGGTTTCCACGACTGCACTTCTGGATTTAGGAAGCTGGGGGCTGTCATCACATCAGAATTTCCATCCATACGTTTGCACTGGTGAAACGGTATTCTTGAAAGTCCGTCAGCGTTACCATGTTCCCCTCCTGGGCGATGTTCTACCGTATAGTTGAATCGCGATAGATGCTCCAGCCACCGAGATACTTGCCCTTCAGGCTCTTTGAAATTGTGGAGCCAGACTAGTGCTCTATGGTCTGTGCGCACGCACACTACCTCAATTCCTTCAAGGTAGCAACGAAAGAAGTCGAGGCAGTCATATGGGCCAGTAGTTATCTACGTGTTGCACAATACTGCCTCTCTGTTTCAGTAAGAGGGCGGCTCCAATAAGAAATGTCTTTTCTTCACCATCTTGAGTCTGGCTAAGTACTGCTTCGATTCCAACTGCGATTGCATCACAATCCACCAGCCATTCACACTCCGAATGGGGAAACCTTAAAATGGAAGCGGTCACTAATCTTCTTTTTAACTCCTCAAAGGCTGTTTCACAAGTGGCACCGAAAACAAACGGTAATCCTTTGTTAGTGAGTCCCTGTATAGGTGCAGCAACCATTGCAAAGTTGCGGATGTAGTGGCGTTAGTAGCCGGCCGTTTGCAGGAAAGAGTTCACTTCTTCCGCAGTTATGGGGATGGGCCAAGATTAAACCTGATTTACTTTCTCTTCTGATGTAGCAATTCCCTGCGCTGATAATCCGTGTCTCAGGAAAGTAATCTGGTCCAGCATGATTTGGCATTTCCGAGGCTTGATTTTGAGGCCAGAATAGTGTATTCGTGTAAAAACTTGACGCAAACGTTCCACGTGTTGTTTCTCATCCCGACTCCATATTACCACATCATCTGGGTACGCCATGTAGGTTTTCCACTTGATACCTGTTAACATCAAATTCATGAGGCGTTGAAAGTTAGCCAGCGCATTACATAGACCATACCTCATTACGTTTGATTCGTAGAGACTATCTGCTGTAAAAAATGCTGTTTTGGGACGATCTTCTGATGCTATATCGACTTGATGATAGGCGACTGCCATGTCGAGAGATGAGAACGATGTTGCTCCTAAAAAACCCTCAAGTATGTCATCCATATGTGCAACGGATAGGCATCTTTCACAGTCAGTTCGTTAAGTTTTCGGTAGTCACATTATAAACGAAGGCCACCATCTTTCTTTCCTGTAAGGACTATAGGTTATGCCCATGGTGAGGTAGAGGGACTCACTTTACCTTGTTTCTCCATGTCACTGATGTCCTTAGGAATATATTCGCGGTAATTTTATGCAACGCGACGTGGATGTTGCTTTACTGGTCTAGTCTCACCAGTTTCAATTCGATGATATGTTAGGTTTGTACGACCCCAATCAGAATAATCTTGTGCCACAATATCCGCAAACTCATTTAATAGCGCAATTGTCTCTACACACGTAACCTCAGAACACTTAGTTTGGGTAAGGTCAAACAATACAGCTCCTTGATGATATTTTGTTTGTGAAGTTATAGAGGAGCACACGGGAGAAGATTTTTCTTCATCAGGTAGGGGGCGAAAGTGGCTCATTGATGTCCCCTTATACAACACAATAGGTTCTGGTGATGTATTTAGGAGTCGGAAAGGTACCTTATTCTTGCGAGCTGTAACCAAAATACAGGCAGAGAGAATACCGTATTTTTATGCTACTTGTAGGTTGGCCTTTAAACAACCTTCCGACTCTTCAAATTCTGAAGCCACTATTCCACTGTGTGGTAAAAACAGTTCACTTCTGGCAGGCACGGTGACAGTTTCCACAAGATTAACATGTGACTCGTACGTTTGAAATAGGGATTTCTTAGGGTTTGAATACTTAACATAATGGCATGGAACTTTAACTCCACCGATATTTAGGACGTCCTGAGAAGTAATTATATCACACTTATGTGCCAATATGAATGACAAACCTAACAGCTAAGACTGGGAAATATCTTTAATTACAAAAAATGTTTGTGCTTACGTAGTATTACCGAGTATGACGGGTAGGGCTACCCGGCCTAAAACTGATAACTTACGTCCACTTACATCATGTATTGAGATTGTTGATGAGACAAGTTGATCCTCTGGACTCTTAATGAGTTCCCACAAGTCTTCTCGTATTATGCATTCTGTAGCTGCAGAATCAATTAGGAAATTCAGTTTAATGGATCGAATAGTTCCAGACGCGTAGATTGCAGCTGGATTATTTATAGTAGAAATTTCGTGTTTCTAATGGGAGGCCGATGTAGGTAGGTGAAAACAATCTATATCGGCGATCGCGAGTTTCCCGAAAATGATGCTACACATTCCCGCCGTACGTGTCCTTTTTTTCCACATCAAAAGCAACATGGTCCCAACTGATCCCATGTAATTCCATCACGAGAGTCACGTTTCTTTTTTCGGCACTCGTCCTCTCGATGGCCACGGTATTTACAGTAACTGCACTTAAATACTTGACGTGCAGGGTCAAACTGTTTTTGGTGACTCACCAGAGACGTAGCATGAGGTCTTCTATCTTCCAAAACCATATGAAATGCATCCACCATGGCATCTTGAATAGACTGCTGCAATAAAGCAGGTGTTATATTTGTCTCTGCTACAGAAATAATGGTGGCAGCTACACTTTCAACTGGCAAAGCACACTCCATTTCTGACACTGCCTCCAGCATTTTACCGCGACTTACAAGATCTACCACAGTTTTGGCGGGATCCCGGTGCAATGCTACGCGAATGTCACTGTCTTTTATACACTGTATAAGCCGGTCACGGACTAGTTCATCCCGAGATTCTGGATTAAACTGAGGGTAAGCTTCTATTAATAAGCGCTGCAGGTAAATTGCGAGGGTTGTTAAACGCTCATTTGTCTTGCGGTGACGTGAAACGAACGCTGCTTTCTTTAAATCTGGCAGTAATGGTTTTTTGAAAACAATTTTCAACTCAGAACCCACTTTATCGAAATCTTTTCTGTCTTTATCTGTGAGAGAGTGGTAGACGCTTTGTGCTGACCCAGAAGGGATAGTCCCAAAAATAGAGAATGCAACTACTCCTTCCGCCCGTTAACTGTGGCCAGAAGCTTGAAAGTAAAGAGTCAGTCTTCAAAATACTCATCCGTATCCCCGATAAATTTGGGTGGAAATAAAGTCGAACTAGCCATATCGTAATGTAATAAAATTAACTCCAAGGTATCAGCCCGCATTCAGGCTATACCTACCGAGTGGCTACCTACCAAACTGTTTGGAAAATTAGTGCCATCTCCTAAAGATAGAGGGTGTAAATTGTCAGCACAACGATGCCTCCAGCCATTAAACTTGGCTTTCTATACCGGAGCCACTATTACTTTATTCGAGTAGCTCCTTATTTGGCCACACGAAGCTGAGTCTACCCCATTCCAGACCCACTGCATCCCAGAAAATTTGGAAGCGCCGGGAATCAAACCCGGGACCTCTGGGTCCGTAGTCAGAACCTCTAACCACTAGACCACAAAGGCGGTTCTCAAATTGTAATGATACCTACAGGGTTAGAAATTTAAGTACATATTAATATCGGGGCTAAGAGTGGTATGGGTACATTTCTGAATGCATAAGAGAGACATCTTATTCAATTAGCCCAGTGTAATTAAAAGTACACAGTTAGCCATACTCAAAACAAACAATCAAAATAAGAGTAAAATGAAGTGGCACATGGATCAAGCGCCCATCAGATCATGGTGAGAGGGAATCAGGTGGATTGTGCAACTCAAATTGCAGCTAAAACTATTTCTTAAAGCCTAACTTATCTCACACAATGCTGCTTGGAAACAAACGAGTCTCCCAACTTGATAATTTAT
>CABFWB010008316.1:0-18724 GCA_902151455.1 Timema bartmani
TGCTAGACTGTCGCAGTTTTATGATTCAAATTATCATATGTTGTACAGCCAATGCCTTAATTAGGGCTTTATTAAATTTTTAAGGCATAAATACAGTGAATGTTACGCAACATTTTATTGATTTCTTATCAAATGCTCTGACTGATGAAATGAGTACATTGAGGTTAGGGTTAATGTTTGACTTCTGAAATACACACTAATTTTTCTAGCAACTATCCATACTAGTTTGAATTGAACTGAAGTATCTTATGTCATTGTTTATTAAAATCGGCTTTCATGAAAGCAATTTAAATGGGCTCAAAGCAAAAATGAAGCTAGAGGAGTAATAGGGCTGTGTTACATTGTTACAACTCTTATAATTTTTCTTTTGATTAAGTAGACTACATAAAACAAAAAATAAGTGGGTTTTTTTTTCACCATTTAACACTTTAAAATTTGGGATAATTTTTAAATTCGTTATTCAGTGTTTGATTTGCATTAAATTTTGTATAACCATGTTGTTTAGTGTGCTGATTTCGAATTTGCCATAAGTTATTCAATAAAATTTTAGGGGAAGCCCCTTCACCCTAACGCGCTAAAATACAATATATTTTGAATAGTTTATTGACGTACTAGTATTAACATTTTAGGGCAACTTCCATGAGGTTATGAAGCAGGACATTGGTAGACAGGTATCAAAATACTGTAGAAATATCGATAAATTCCATTTTAGTTGAAAATGTTTTAAATAAACATGGTCAACTTGTTAATTTTTTTATAAAGTGACGAGCGAGTTCTACATCTCAGGGTGTTAACTAGTTAAATATTGCTTCCAAGTGTGTTATATTTTTCAAGGATTTTAATGATTATAGAAAGAAGCGTAATTCTAATAGAAATGTAAGATGTTAAGTGCTAAAAACGACCTAGTTACTGCTTAGGTTCCTTGGCTATTCCATTCTGATAGCTTCTTGCTGACTTGTTTATTGTGACAGCCTTTTAATGCTGCTAACATAACATAAAATCATCTCCCAACCCCAGGATTTTTGATTCTTGTTTACTACATATTAGTCGCATATAGTCATTATTATAAGCAATTAGCATTATTATAAGCAATTAATACAGGTATTAGTGGACATGCGGGCTTAATGTCACGCTCTTTTGGTTTGGTTTGTTAGTGAAGGTGAAGAAATGATTTTAATTCTGGCCAGGGGTAGTTTATTCTAATATCTCTTCATGCAAATAAGGGTACACTTCCTCTAAGTTTTACCGATCCCACTGGTGTATTTAACTGTAGATAATACAGGCTGGTAGTAATACACAGTGAAAAAACTTAAAACTAGGATTTGAATGCTTTTAAGTTATCAAAGAGTTGCGATGGTCCATTGAGAAAAGCTGTGGTCATAAACTACAACATGTTGGAAACCGCTGTAGTAAAGTCAGTTAAATTTTTTAATCTAAAATACATGATTTGAACAATATCTGCAAATATAAATAAATATATTTAAGCTCAATTGGATATTTAGCACAGATGCAGGTAAACTGAAATAAATAATAATTCAAGTTATTTCCTTATGCACTGAAAAAGCTTTGTAGCTTTAAAAATCCAATATGAACACAAATAAATAAATTAAAAAATACATTTGCCTAAAAGCTCGGTTTACTTTGATACTTGGGAATTTTTATAATTTCGAAATGCTTAGAGTTGGGAAAAACACTGGTTCACCCCCCACCCCCCTCCAAATATATTTCGTGCAACACCTCTGATCAAACATATTGATATGGAATACCATTTCATATGTGAAAAGGTAGAAATTGGTGAACCAGTTGATTCATAATTATGAACCCCCATAGATGCAACTGGCTGATAAACTGACCAAATTAGTACCCAAACAGACACTCTGTAGGAATATTTAAATATTATGTAATAGAATACTCAAACAGGGTGTTAGCGTAAGTTTTCATATTCCAAGTAAACTTGATAACCCTGAAGCCAAGAATCTGTGTGTGTGTGTGTGTGTGTTTGTGTAAAAAAAGAGAGGGAGAGAGAAGTGTAAACATCCTAAATAAGTTAAAGATTTTATCTTTGAAGTTACCTCTCTGTTTGATTAAGTGTAGTACATACCTTTCAACAAGTTGTCATCTTGCCTGCTTTCAAGGAATGTACATCCCAAAATATACAAAACAATAATTTTACCAGTTTTATAAGTGTGTGAAACATGGTCTATTAGCTTACATGAGAAAAAAAAAACTGTGTTTGGATACAAGGTGCTTAGGAATATGTTTGGTCCAAAAAGAGATGAGGCTACTGGGGAGTGGAGGAGGTTACATAATAATGAGTTACATAACCTGTTCTCGTCACACGACATTATTAGGATAGTCAAATCTCTTATATTATGGTAGACAAGACATGAAGTGCGAATGGGAGAATCTAGAACAATGTTCAGCGATTGACTG
The DNA here is from genome assembly GCA_902151455.1 of Timema bartmani. Lineage (NCBI taxonomy): Eukaryota > Metazoa > Arthropoda > Insecta > Phasmatodea > Timematidae > Timema > Timema bartmani. The sequence continues at coordinate 2,434 of CABFWB010008316.1, forward strand.
GCAAACCCAATGGGAAGAGACCATTGGGAAGACCAAGATGCAGATAACATTAGAATGGACCTATAAGAAATAGAGTGTAGCAAGGAAAACTGGAACTGGAAAACTAGTTCAAGATAGAGGTAGGTGGCGTAGCCTACTTTTCTAAGTGGCGGAAATGAACTTTAGAAATCCTAATGCCATAGAGTAAATAAATCACAGGTATAAAACCAAAATAAACATGTTTAACGATATTCAAACCTAGAATCCTACCTAACATCATGGTAAATCATAAACATATATATTTTTAACAAGCATAAAGTAATAAAATTGCTGAAATAAACAGGGCAAAAGGAATATAAAAATCAATCAATTATTATTTTATGACAATTTGTTTTTATAGATTTCACAATTTTTATTCATACTTCTAAAACATAAACATTTTGAACACATTTTATCAGTATACTTATCTACTAAAACATATAGCTTGACAAAAACACATACAATTTGGTGTGATTATTGGCTATTACAACAATTACATAGTGAGATTAAATTTTATTAATATAATAGTGCCTATGGGCGTAGGGAGAGGAGGGTGTAGAAAAGGGGGAGTTATGGTATTCAAACCTCCTCCCCTCTCCACGAATTTCCAAAGTTTTTAATATGAAGCTTAAAGACAGACTTGTATCAAACTTCAAACAACTAATAGAGGCATTCGCCTTCAAAAAAAATTGCCAGGTAAGGAGTTCACTACTAATAACTTATAGAAGCATTCATTCAAAAAAAAATTCAGGAGAATATCCCTATAAATGGCTTCTAGAGGCATCTGATTTTAAAAAATAATACCCCCAGGGGGCTACTTCAGATAACTTCTATATGCCTATACAATTTTAAATCTAAAAGCTTTCAATTTTCAAAAATGTGTTGGGGGAAGACCACTTTCAATAGCTTCAAAAGGCATCCAATTGAAGAAAAAAAATCCAGGCAAATAGCTTCTATGGGTATCCAATTTTAAAAATAAACTGGGGGAAGACTACTTCAGATAGCTTCTAGATGCAGCTAAATTTTGGGGGGAAAAATCAAGCTAAGAACATCTTTAATTGATTTTAGTGTATCCCAAATTTCAAAAAAATTATGTGTGAGGACCACTTCAAGTAGGTTTTAGGGAATCTAATTTATAAAAGGAAGACCACTCCTAATTATAGCCTCTAAAAATATCCAAAGTTCAAAATATTTTGGGAAGAGCGCTATTCTAAATTGTTCTTAAAAGAGTATGCTTCTCAAAAATTCTCCAAACTAGGTCCACTACAAATAGCTTCTAGGTGCATCTAATTTTCTAACATTAGCTGGGGAATAAGAGGGTAAAAAGTCCTTAAAAACTTTTTTCTTACTTACGCCCCCCCCCCCATCCCCCTCCTTTCCCCTCTTATACAAATAAAGTTCCACCACTACTGGATAAAATAACAATGTTATTATTTCCTATGGTTTAGTAGTAAGTCTTAACATCATATCATTTAACTTACGGTTTTGAAACCCCCCAAAAGTGAAGTTTTCCCTACGCCCTTGAAAATGCTCATTGTGAAAGGTAGCAAGTCTTTACTACTATGAACAATTAGTACAAATATAAATAATGTAGTTTAAAAAAAGAGTAGCAAAATTTTATTTTTTGTACTTTTGATGTCACTCTAATTTCAGAGTTGCTAAAAGGCGATTGAAAAAACACAAATATACTATAGGTAAAGTTTTGGTTTTTTCATGTTTTGTCCATAATAATTTTAATTTGTAAATGCTATATTATAGTCCTAAAATACAATAATTTTTATTTATCACATTCACTTTGAAGAAGTGTCTTCAGATTATAATTAATAATAATGATAATTGAGGCACTCTTAGAAATATTTACTTAAAAGAAATAAATCTCTCAAGAATATCTTATCAAAGTTAATAAAACGTCGTAGGTAACCAAAAACCAAGATTTAGGTATAAGTATCGTTCTTAATGAGTTTCCTCGAAATTCTTTAATTTTACATTAAACAAATAAGCTAAAACATAATGGAAATTTATTACATAAAAATGCATAGCAGAGAATACAACAAACAACAATCGTATTATTTAAACAATAACATAAAAATATAAGTTGTTAAATTACATGTATAAAATACTTATTTATAATTAAACGTTCAAGCTTTAATACATATAACTGTCCATACATATATTTTATTATAATTTAATTACTCTAGTATTTAATTCACTCAGTAAAAGCAAGTTTTATATTAAAACGAAAGTAGGTGGAACAACAATTTGAAATAAGAATGGAATTACTAATAGAGCATGAGCATAATGGCAGGTTGAGTATATCCCATCTAAGCTTAGTAAAAGTCCCAGTGATCTACTTTCATGTATTCATTCACCAAATAATTCGAGCTTCAAGACTATACTTGTTCGACATATTATTTTGATAGTCACAGTCAAATTTATATATAATGTATGCAACATGGATTACTTTGAAAATATGTAAACACGCATACAATGTATCTACACAAGCTTTTTAAAATAGATTTATGTTTTTTATAAATATTTTAAATGTGCATTTTTTTTTACACACGAGAGCCTTAAATACTTGCAACAATTAATTTAAAAAAATATAAATGATGAGCTAAATTGAGTGTTTATCCAAAGTAAGGTAAAACTTTCTTTATGCTGTCAAGAGTAAGTCAATGTATGTAATGTTTTAGATAAGCAAGGGGATGTGGGCACTAAATTAATACTTTGAACTTCAAAAAAAATTCTAGATTTATAAATCAATGTAATTCATCCCTGGAGTGTAAGCTAAAGTCTGTTCACCATAAGAATTGTTTTCTGAAAGGCCTTTTTCCCTACCAGAAAGCTATTATATAGTAGGATTTTGGTAGGAAAAAAGACCTATTCAGAGAGTAATTCCTAACGTGAATGAAGTATACTTTGAATATTTCTCGACATGTTCAGCTCTCTGTGTAGTAAGGAGTGATATGTAATATTGTTCTTTCGACATAACAGAGAATATTGTGGATCATTGTTCTGTTGTTCTTCCATCCACATAGGGATTATTGTGGATCCCACACTGTACAAATCATAAGAAAAATACAACAGTTTATAATGAAACGTAGTAATTAAAGTCTTACTTAAATCAAGTGTTTTTTATTCGGAGAAAATGGCCTAACATCTTTGTACTATTAAAAATAAGGTCTCTAAAATTACTTCACCTAAGGGTTCTATTTTTAGAAAAAACATTATTTAAAGTGTATCTTTCAAAACATGTAATTAAATTAATTTAAGTGGTACCTGTACTATTGAATCAATTTTGAGTGTTATGTTCTGATTTTATTATTGTCATGAACATTATGTTAGACCTACTTCTCAATAAGTGAATTGAAACTGTAATCATTTCCTTTTTTCTTCAATCATATTTATGTGATCGTACTCATTGACGCTAAAACAAATAAAATTTGCTAATAACAAACAAGTATGACTACTACAAGGCATTTCAAACATGAACACACAAGCTAATATCCATCTGCTGTATGTATTGGTGTTTAACTGGCTGCTGGCTAGAGTTTCTTCGCACATTCTCATTGGCTGATACAAGGGCCGTCTATGATCGAGTTCGTGCATAGCTCATAAAACTATGAAGCTAAACCAACTTGATTCATTGTGCAATATTGACTATTTACTATGTATCGATCATGAAAGTATTTTTTAAAACAATGGATTTCAAATTCTTTCGTATTACTACGTGTTGTGCACTATACGTAGAGGGGTGACTTAAGGGCCGAGCGAACCGGGAGTCAGCTAGAGGAGGGGGCACCAAACAGAGCACCAACCTAACCTAACATAACTTTGGTATGATATAAAAATAATTCTCAAACCTAACGTAAAGTGGGCGTAACAATGGAGTTGCTGAGAATAGCACTCATTCACCTTTTAATACTAGCGTGGAATTTGACAAAGTGGTATAGTTTTTTGTGGTGTATAAACTGGGATATAATACTAATCTTAAAAAGTTATTTTACATCCGGCCTCTTGAAAAATTGCACACTAAAACGGTCTTTTGCAATTATTCCTTAAACCGTTTATTCTATAAAAAAAATTAAAGAGGAGAACATTGTCTACAAAAACATGTTGTAATAGGTTTTCTTTACAATACTAACCATTTTTGTACAATCTCGCATTGAAACGTTTATAATACTGTGTAATATAACCATTTATCGAGTTTCCCCTTTAGATTATTTTCATAATATCACATCTACGTTACGTTAGGTTTATAGTTGTTGGTTTTGGGGATTATCTTCATATTATCCTATTATCGTCCTTTATATGAGGGGGCGCCTAAAAGCAATCCCGCCCAGGCGCAAAATTTACTTTATGACACCCCTGTATGTATAATGCATGGGTATAGGTCCATCCTGATAGATTAAAGTTTAATGAGACCTCATATAAATCTGTCAAATATATTAACTTGAAACAACATGAACAATCTTGCTGAACCAATTATAGTTTTTTTAACATCGAGTGGTATGCTGCTATTTGATCTGCCATTCTTCTAATTTAACAAGCGTATAACGCGGACGCGGTGCTAAATATTATTATTATTATTATTATTATTATTTAATAGTTAAATTACTTGAAGCTATGCACTAAAAATGTAGGATTTTAAAAATCATACAAATAAAATTTTAGAGCTTTGTAAAACAACAAATCTTTACAGTTATTTATTAAAACTATACAGTTATGATGATGCCCGGATACTTGATGATCCCACACCATGCTTAGAACTGAGGCATGACTGACCAAGCAAGAAGATGAACGAGCCCTGATAGTGACACTACCGATCCCAGTGCCTTTCAACACGAAACTTCTTTGGTCCATTTAAATTTTAAACTAATAGTAACATCTTTACCAACTCTGCAGGAAATCTAGATGTGTTAATCAAAGGCATACCTCTAAATAGTTAAAGAAAGGTTTGACAGTTTTATTTCTTTAAAAGTTTCCAATACATTTTTCATTCTTTTTTGTGCTTTTATTAGTAGGATATATATAGATACACCTGTCGACGACTCACGACAGGAGAACTGAGCTTGAATAATTAGGATGAAACTTATCTTTTTAGTATAAAGTGAAAAACTCAAACCCCTCACTCATTCTAGGAAGGGATTTCTACTATATTTAAGGGAGTTGATAATAGTGCTTTTTAGAAACCGGAGGTGGTGGTATTGTCCTTTTGAGCTATTTCTCTCGCCTTACAAAGTGTGAAGCCCGTAGTCTGCCTTCTTCAAACCTCGCAGTGAAACTGTTCTTTATGCGTATAACCCAAACGGGTATTAAGACGCAGCGCAAAAAGATATGTAAAAAATAATTAAGGGCTTTAAAATATCATTCAAACAAAAAAGTAATCGAAAATTCAGTTATCTATACAGTAGGTATTTTAAGTTTGAAGTTTCAGATTTCCAGGTCATCAAGGGCTTCTGGAGGGTGAGTAATAACACACATTAGGAAAATGAATGTGGATAGCTGATTTATTTAAACTTGTACTCAGCCATTTTGTTGGATTTCTGCTTATTTACAGAAACTAGAATGTCTATAAGATTAAGTTGTGTTTTTAAAAGTTTAGACTAGTCTAGAAAGAAAAATGTATTATGAATTGAAAAAAATTGAGTTTTAAACATTCTCGGCGTTTTACTGTCCAGAGCTAAAATGCAAGTTGTGTAGCCTACTAGAATCAAACATTCTATCACATTTGAGAGAATTTGATAATTTTATACCCAAATTTGAGGTGCATGTACTCTTTACATAGTTTAACTTTTATTAAAAATATTGGACGGGTAGGCGTGTTTTTCTTCGAAATTAATTATTTAACCATTTCCTTGACCCTTGTCTTCAAAACACAATGAGTACCTGTGTGTTTGGATTTTACCTGAAAATCATATTGTTATTTTGCTAGAAAGCTGTAGCACATTTTTGTATACTATATAACACAAAGTTAAAATCAATTTTTTTTTTACTACCCATTTGGGTTATACGCTTATGTACTAATTACGCTAATAATTTTGGGGGTTAGGAAGGTTATATACAGAGGAAGTGTACCACCCCTCCCCCTTTCGGGGAGAGAGTAGAAAACCATTTTGGAGAAACCACCCTCAGTACACTCGACCAAGATTCAAACCTCGCTTCCCATCATCGGTGGTCTAGTGTACTGCTAGAGTAGCACCTTAGACCATGTGGCCACCGAAGTCGGTCAATTATTTTTATTTGAATGCAAATATTTGTGTAAATGATTACTTCCAATCTGAATTAATTTCTTCTAAAGAAATAATTTAGACAAATATTTTTCTGTTGTTAGCTCATTGATCTGGGCATTACCGAACCGTCCACATTTGTCTGTATAATATAAGTTAATGTTACGTTAGACTACATCTTTTAACTACTGTTTTCAATGTATTGTTTTATATAAATTGCAAATATTTATTTTTTCTTTGAATTAAAATTTTACTTTTCAACACATTTAAAAAATGATATCAAAAGATCTGGTTAGAAAAAGATAATTAAAAAAGAAGACCAATACCTTTTATGTACAGTCTAATGCACAAAATGTGAACAAACTACAGTTCATCCAAAGTGAACCAACCCTATTTTGCAACTGGCACAAGGTTATATTTATTTCAACTGTGAGGTGGTCCAAGGCTATTATTGGATCGCAGAATGAATCAGATCAGACTAAGCTTTGAGACTGGGTTCGGTTATTTCTATTTTTAAACGCCCTATCTAACTGTGTGGGCTACCTCTACGGCCCTTCCACGAACTGAAAACATAAACACGACCAAGACATACTGTGCAACATTTAGTGCTGGTCACCGATCCAAGTTGAAAGGAGGTGAGCGCATGAAGGAATATTGGCATCTTATATAAAAGCAAGAGTGCAATTATTTTGCGAACCTTTGTAAGTTGTAATGATTTTCACAATGTGTAGTGTACTGAATCAGTCTAGTAAGCTAAGTAGGTACTTTAGACAATATTATTATGATGGTTATGGGTTATGGTGCTAATTGGACCACCATTTTTGGTGATTCGGATGATGAAAATTCTCAACGTTTGATAGCTATTACATTAAAACTGCGTGTTTGTTTGTTCCCCAAATAGTTCGCGCGTATGTTTGTAAATCATCTAATGGGTCATGGTCCCATGGCCATGGCTGTACAAAACGTAAGGTCTCGCAATATAACTACATCAAGTTGCTGATTGCTATGAGGTTCCATATACAACCTTACAGAGAAAAATTGCTTTTACCAAAAGTGTTACTTAACATCGAGGTGGACAGCATGTCATGGACAGAGCAGCCGAGTAAAGGTTTTCTGACCGTTTTATTTATCTGTCTAATCATGAATTCGGCATACCGCCGAGGAACGTAGGTCATATGCTTTTGACTATGCTGTACGCCATAATTTAAAACACAGTTTCAATACATAGGCTAATACGGCAAGAGAAGACTGTTTTCACAGGCTGGGTCCAGTCCTTTTTATTTTAGTGTATAAGTTTCAAGCCAAAGGTGTTTAGAATAGGATATTATAATAAGAATTAATAATAAAACTTGATTATGTACACTATTTAGTCACCGAAGAAAAATTGCTCTGGTTCACCTCTGTCTACCTAACCTATTTAATTAAGTTATTTCCCCCTTATAATACCTTATTTTAGTGTTTATAATACCATTTTGTGTAATTATTCAATTTATTTGCTGTCTTAACTTCTTTCCATTACTTACCAGTGACCCCTCCCTCTTACTGAAGAGTGACCCTATTCCTCTTGTGGACCAGTGACACCCTCTTTATTACTCTCTCCATTACTCACTAGTGACGCCCTCTCTCTAATTGACCAGTGATGCCCTTTCTGACCAGTGACTCCATGATTGATATTATGTTATCTTTTGTAATGGTGAGGCTGGGATGAATCATTATTAACTATTATAATGTGCAGCTGGTTACATAAACCAATTAATAAATTCTTGAAGATTTTCAATCATTTTTAGATTCAAGTCCAAATTTATATTTTCTCTGTGTGAGGGAGAGTAGAAATATCCTTTATCACATAAAAGCCAGCCAATATATTTTCAAGTTTAAAATATTAAAATGTCCTATTTATCTTACAAAACGTTTGATTGTTGATTCTGACTAGTTTAGTATATTTTTTATAGATTCTAAATATTAAACTCAAACTGTTTTGTATGTACTAGAGATTTTAAATAAAAATTGCTTGGTCTGTATTTTTTAGAACTAGACATTTTATTATGTATGGTCGAGAGTTGATTAATTGGGCTAAATCTATTATATTGCTTGGTTTGGATTGTTAACAACAGATTGCTTTGTTTGCATGAAATTTACGCCTGATTTCTATGCCGTAACAATGGGGAAAATATTGGTTTCTAGAAAATAAACAAGGCAGGAAACTGTTCAATCAATTAAATCTACCCTACATGTATCAAACAAAATTCTCACAACTAAGGCCCTGTTTAATTTATTTGTACATTTTATAAAATAATACACCATCACGCATGAGTGCCTCTTTATTTAGGAAAACTATAAATCGTGTTTTTGCTAGTAGTCTAAACATCCCCTAGTTATAACATAGGTACTTTTTAATTAACCTATCTATTTGATTTGATTATTTATAAATATTTTATTACGTTAGCTTTTTCCAAAAAAAATTTATTACAGGATTGTAAACACGTAAAATGTAAATAAAAGCAAAGAGAGAGTCATGATGTATAGAAGCCATTTTTCATTTTCCTTGCTACACTTCTCTCTCAACGCTCATGAAACCAGCCAGCTTCCGGCAATCACCACAGCAGCGCTGTGTAGTGGTGAAAACAGTTAATGTGTCTTGTTGTACGAGTCCTTGTTTATGTAGCCCTGCACATATCCGGAACTGTCAGGCAGGTCCTTGCGACCAGCGATCCCCTTCCCTTTGCCCGTCTCGTCGAAACGCTGTTTATGGGCGCCTGTGTACTTGGATGCATCCGTCAGACGTTCCACTGTTGAGGCAGCCTTCGACGCGGCCTGTAATAGAGTATAATATGGTAGAAACAGTTATCGTGGAAGTTTGTAACTTTATGAGAACACAAGGTAAAATATCAGCTAGGTAATGAAAGTCACAGGATCATTACTACTTCTAATAAATCGGACTCAAAAGTGTGCAACAAATGACCGTGAGAAGACAATGAATGTTTAGACAATACAATGTGCAGCCATTGATTTTACATAAATACTCGCTTTGCTCGTTGGGGGCTCCGCCCCCGAACCCCCAGTGAGTCTTCTTTGTAAGTGGATGTAAACTAATGTAATTTCAGCGTTGTTTTGAAATTTAAAAATGTGTAGAAAATGTGCAAAATCAAAAAATCTAGCTTTATCTAAGGTATAACTGATGGAGATACGACAAAAAGTAATAGGACCAAACTTGTGGATCTCGCCAAATCCGTAGCTGCTGGTACAATCCGTTTTTTGATAAGTCTTACTGTTTAGCCACAATAGACCTCCAAAGTTATTTTACCAAACGGCAAACATACATATTAAGGTAAAAATTTTCGTTTATAGATTTTCCTGGAGTGTTTAATCTGTGGACAATCTCGCCAGATGCTCCAACAATAGTCAGTCATCATATGTACATCCCATCTACCCTGATACCGTGCCTCCATGATCTTCAAATCTTGGTGGAATCGCTCACCCTGCTCATCACTGACTGCACCAAGATTTTTCTGGAAGTCAGCAAGATGGCTATGCAGAAAATGCACCTTGATGCTCATGTTGCAATCAAGCATTTTGAAGCTCTTCAAGAGTTTCTGGACAATTTCGGTGTAATTCTGTGCTCTTGTATTTCCAAGAACGTCTTTGACAAGGTTTTTAAATGCCAACCAAGCAGTATTTGGAGTTCTGTCATTGTTCCAATGAAATGTTCATCTTTAATGAGCTGCCAAATCTGTGTACCGTCAAACACACCGGCCTTTATCTTTTCAAAAGACAGGCTAGGAAATGCCGAAATGAGATACTTGAAACAGTCTCCTTTAGTTGGCAAAGCTTTAACAAATTGCTTCATGAGACCCAGTTTTATATGCAGAGGTGGAAATATAATGTTCTTTCTTTCGACAAGTGGCTGGTGTTTGGATCACCAGGTTTGAGGTCAGATCTTGGCGGCCAATTCAACTGCACCCAATGCTTCTCATGAACTCTGCTGTCCCACATACACAAAAAACAGGGATACTTGGTATATCCGCGTTGCTGGCCAAGAAGNACTGAATGGCCTATTGGGACTGCACCAAATAAATTTCCATTGTGGAGGAGGACACACTTCAAGCTCCGCTTTGAGCTATCAATGAACAGTCGCCATTCAGTAGCGTTATAGGCTGGAATTCCCAACTTCTCCACTAAACCATGTACGTTATGGCAATACACAAATCCACCGTCACTTCGAAAGTATTGCATAAATTCACTTTCTCTTGATCGAAAGTAGGATACCTTAGCTCTTTTTTCAAGCAAGTTTTTCTCGTGCAGTCTTGATGCTAGGAGTTCTGAAGCCTTTTTGGATAGTACCAAATCTCGTGCCAAATTATTCAACTCATGCTGATAAAATCCCTTACGAATGTAGTCATCTTCAATTTCAAAATCCTCATCGTTGGTGTCACTTCGATCTTCACCATACTCGTATTCCTGTATTTCGAAAGAGGGTAATTCTTTGAAAACTGGCACCGGGCGTGTAGCTGATGGTAAACTAGGATACTCTATTTCACATTTGTTTTTATTGTAATATCCTGACGTTTTCACTTTACTAAAGTAACAGTCACTTGAATGATCTCTGGGCTCTCGCCAAATCATAGATATACCAAATGGCAATTTATCACGTGCTCCCTTCGTCTACATCCGTAAACTCTCGACACACTACTTGCACAACTTGTGAGGGGCCCAAGATTTATCTGGATCACCAATTTTCACTTTAAAATACGCAAAAGAGGCTTGCCTGACAAATGCGTTGATGTTTGTCCTTTGACTCGGAATGGTGAAACTGCCACACATATATAACAAAACGAATCGTGGCTGTTTAAGCACTTACGACGTGAAATAGCAGAGGCAGACACGATCTAAAGGAAAGGAAATAATTACATATGTAAATAAAAATCTAAACACTGCTAACTCCTTGTATACAGACAAGAACCCTGACTCCACTTCGGAATGCGCTTCACTATACAGAGCGACACACAACGTCTCACTAAACTATCTCAGGTGTAACTGAATAGCCTAGACAAGTATGAACATGTCGCTGGTCTCCTACGGCGTCATTCATCCCTCCCCAATCGAGGGAGGTTTACTTCAGCCAATAGGAGAGCACTAGTGTTTCCTATGATCCAGGCTCGATCCAGCGGAAGTGGTCCCATTAAGATAAGCTGTAGAGAAAAAACTTGACGTGATAGAAGAAAAATACATACAGTTTTGAAATCAGCATACCTATTTAACTTCAAAACAGCTGAAAAATCCAACTCAACATAAATTATGTTAAAAATTGATCCTCAATGTTATCAGTCTTTTGTCTTGAGATAAGTTTGATTTATTTTCTTTGTCAAAAAATATTGTTTACAAATACATTTCGAAAGACGCAATTTATACCAATATGAATTAAGAAAAATTAATAAAAACTAATGCATTCTACCGAGACCATCGGTAATTTATTCAAGGGAAAGTTTAAAATCACCTGCGATTAGGCTTAGTACGGCTAAGGGAAGTTTAGTGGAGAAATTCGTCGACCAGTTTTATGTGTTCATTGCTATTTGCACTAAGGAATGTTAAGGAGAAAGGTGGTAGAGTACTCGAAATAAACAACCCTCGAAGAGTTTGCAGATTGAGCCCCCCAAAGATCGATGAAAGCGACCCTTGTTAAGAACGCCCCTTCATTCCTATGGGTTGGACAGAATTGTCGAGAAAGTTGGGAAGAAAAATGGAATGTAATCAATAACGAGGCGTCAGGGTAAGCAGGATAAGCTCAGCTATCTCAAAATGTTTTGAAAAGGGAGAGAAAACATCCCTTTACATAAAACAGATGTAGAATTAAAATTTTAAGTCATTTTTTAAAGCGTAGTGACAATTTAGCAAGCGTGTGAAGTGAATGTGTCAGTTCCTTTATGCAAGATAATCTGAGACCTTACCGTCTTAATGCACCCGGAAAATCAGGCCTGCGGGGAGCTAGGAGGGCTATGCGCGCGCAACTATTCAGCACAGCCACTGAAGGCGACCAGTAAACCGGCTATCCCCAACTCATAAGTGCTACATTCTGACCACACCACAAAGGCTTAATTCAGTGTAGATTAGTTTAGTTTTGTGATTCTGACTTGAATTTTATTATTTTATTAAGTTGTTTTAAATTTCGTATTATAATATATTTGAGTAAGGTTTTAGGATCTAGTGTATATACCGTAGTAAAAATGGGAGACGCTGTAGACATCAACAATGACTCTTTCAATTTAGTTGAATTTTTGTTAAATAGGTCTACTGAGGCTTTGTCTTTTGAACGAAAAGTTCATTTAAAAGGAAAAATAGTAGCCTAAGAACAAAATTAGATATTTCACAGAAGGTATAGCAAACAATTAATAAATACAAATTTAGGAGTAGTAGTAGTAGTATTATTAATAGTAGTAGTAGTCGTAGTATTAGTAGTAGTAGTAGTAGTAGTAGTAGTAGTAGTAGTAGTAGTAGTAGTAGTAGTAGTAGTAGTAGTACTAGAAGTAATAGCCTGACAGTCCTGTAATATATAACTTCATAAAAATCCCATTTTTGACATCGTTAATTGTGCCCCTTTATGAGTGTTCATGACTCAGCTAACCCAAAAAATTTAATCACGCTTTGCCACTGATGTAATCAAAATAATAAACCCTCAAAGAATTTGTAGACAGAGCTCCTCAAATATTGGTGGAAGCGACACTCTATGAGATAAACATTTGATTAAATTGCGGTCCCACTTTTATTTCCATTGATAATGGGGTTCTTTCCCTTTGTAATCTATGCATTCTTTATACTTTGAATGCTAGCCTGTTAAAGGTATTTGCACTGATGGTCATCATTTTGCTAAAAGAACATGACAATTAAAATTGCTGTTATTTTTTTACTTCTTCATACAATTTGTCCGTGCTATCCACTTTTATCACTTTTTTTGGGATAGGGACGAGGAAGATAAAATGTATAATAAATATCCCCATATTTGAATGGAGAACGTGAACAACTATTTAGGAAAAACCACGTTCTGTACATCCAACTGGCATTTGAGCCCCGACCTCCTTGTAACCATAAAACCAGACTATACAAGCTAGTCCAGGGGCTTGGGAATTACGTCATCGACCCTGGAGGGTGCCATCGACGTCCCAAAGCCCTGCTCGGGTAAGCGAGATGTGTCAACAGTGGTTTGGGAGGCTCTCACCCAGCCCCCCATAGAGTAGTGTCTCCGCACGTAACTCTAAAAAAAAACTTATTCGGTTCCTCACAATTTTGTTTTTCCCAACTAATATTATTAATATGCTTTTTTTGTTTCAGTAACTTCGCGAAATGCGACAACCCGTCAGTTTAATATCCGAAAACCACATGGTGTGACCAATTGGTCGGTACGTGTTGGAATTTGTTCTCGTGGTCCCCTTCAGGGTGCATTAGAGCATGCTATTTTGCGTCTGTACAAGCTAGACGGTCAGTTTGCGTGCTTACATATACAGTTTTTTTGGATAATCTACAAATTTGCCAGTATATTTTAAAATTAGATTTAAATCGTTTATAAATGACATATTTTGTAAATCACAAGTTTAACTCCAGACTGAACTTACCGAGGAAGAGGAAAAGCCAGGGACCCCACACGTCGTCAACTTTTCTTTAATCTCCTTGACATCCACCTTTTTGTTCTTGCACAGTTCCTCTAGAAACTTGCTGTATTCATCGACCGGCATTTTCATCATCCTGCACAAACACATAACTGTTTATTCACCAGAGATGGACTGGGTCGCCGGGACATTGGGAGATATCCTGGTGGACCGGTTTGCAAGGGAGGTGTTTTGGGGGTTCAAACCCCCCGCGAAATTTTATGAACAAAATATATATGGCTTTATTTATGGTTCAAACAAATATTAAAATTAAGATACAAATACAAATTAGGGGGCTGTGTTACCATAAAAGGCACTTCAGAGAGTTTCTAGAGGTGTTAAATATTTAGAAATTTTCCTAGCCTTCGGCATTTTGGGGGCTATTTTACTATAAAAAAACTTCACAAAGCTTCAAAAAGTGTTTAATATTTAGAAATTTTCCAAGCCTTTGGCAGTTAGTGAGTTATTTTACCATGAAAAAAAAACACTTCAAAGAACTTCTAGAACTGTTTAACATTTAGAATTTTTTTCTAGCTTCCAGCAATTGGGGGATGTGCCCACTAAACCCCCCCTGAAATTATTGTCTGGCTACGGCCTTGCCGGTTTGGTTTGGGCTTCCACAACTACTTTAAACTAAAATAAATGTATCTGTTCATTTCTTAATGATTGATTTTATTGAATTATAATCAAATGTTCCTGTGAGTAAGTCTGAGGGTTGTTAAGACATACCATGGAATTAAATTTAAAACCGTCCCGTTTGTTGTTTCTTGGTGTTATATTTAAACAATATCTTAGGAAAAACGTATAAGCATTAGTTCTTTGAACACTTACTGTTAATAGCTTTGTAAAGAATAATCAAGGAGTCGGTGGAGGATCATTTTCAAACTTAAACTTATAAAAAATAAACTCTCAGCTATTGTTTAACAATTTAGAAGCATTTTTTCTTCTATTAGTAGAAAGAAAAAGCTGATGCTCTAAGTGGACTGACGTAATAATCTATAGTGTAAAATTTGATACATGACTACACTCGAACCAGAAATCGCACCAAGCGGCTGTTTTCTACATTATTCCCTTCACAATAGTGAAATTGGTATCAGTTAAATGGGTTGTTTATTTTAAAATAAGTATTTTTAGAGTATATGGTATAATTGTAAAATACGGTAAAATGATTTCACTGGTCTCATTTCCACTGATTCTAATGAAGACTACATAAAATCTCATCACGATGATTTGGGCTGTATTACCTACCTAAGTTAACTGTTATTTGTGAAGTATAATGGGCTCTTAAATGTTGTTTCTACAAGCTTTTAACACAAGCAAACGGCTATTAGCGCTAAAACTTATAGCGAGCTTCGAATCACTCAGACCTAACCTATTTTGTACTAAATGTAAGCTATAAAATTCCAGACCTTTGGGAGACTAACCAACAAAATCGTTCACAGGTGGTTGGAAACATCTCATATTATAGTGGCTTAAGGGTTTTGATCACAGCATGGAGCCTGGCTCCTTAAAATCCGACGAAAATTATTTTTAAAGACGATGATTCAAATAATTTATAAATATGTTTTACAAAAATGTATGTTTGAATGTATATATATATATCTTCAAAAGATTGAACTAGTAATTTATAGCAGTAGTTAGTAAAATGTTCTCTCTTCATTGGTTACCTACACTGTTATTAACTTAAACTTATAATCAATCAGGATAATGGTCAGTTTATTTTTATTTTATCTGAAGAATAGTTTTGAATATTAATTTTTATTTAGTTGGGTATTTTGACTCGTTTGAATATTCTAATATAGTTAATAAAAACATTATTATTAGTGTTCTAAGCTCAATTATTTTTCATAATGAACCTCTTCAACGAGTCCTTTAGTTTACTGTACGAAAATAAAAACATATTTGTAACTTATATAGCTTAGAGATTTAAAAATTCTATTAAATATTAAGTGTTCTTGATTACCGTACCTTAGATAATTGGTTTATAATTTTTAAAGATAAAAGAAAGCATTTTAAAATATAACTACACTAGTTTTAAAAGGTACAACTTATTTTAGGAATGAGGGCTATACTGAAGGGTCAATCATATTCGTATTAATAGTATTTTTTGTATTATTGCCTCGTATGAAAATAGAAACCTACGTGTTTTCAACAGAATTGGTTATAAGACACTCTCACTCTAAGAAGTGAGTGATGATTATCGGTGGGCGACGATTTCACCAAGGCGCTGGGCTTATAATCACTTCCAAGAACTGACACGCAGAATAAGTTTAGACACAACATACTTTGTATTGTAATCTGTGTAGTAATACTTGATTGCAGCCTACTTAAGGTGGGATGGAAGGGCTGAATAAAGCGCAAAAATATTGCCTATTTCTGGCACAGTTTCCAGGATTATGAAACATC
>CABFWB010008318.1:0-18695 GCA_902151455.1 Timema bartmani
TTAGAGCTTAGTGACCATGAAGTAAATTTAGAGCATGGTGGCCATGAAGTAAATTGAGAGCTGTGTGACCATGAAGTAAAGGTAAAATCGGGTACGTGGGGAGCATTGCCAGTGCGTCAAATGCCGTCAGGTGCCGTCAGGTGCGTGGATCGTGTTGAGACTGTACGTATTCAGTTTCTATTTTACTTGCAACACCCCATGCTCTAGTTACACACGGGAACTTAATTTAGGGGATATAAAGTTACACATTATAACATTTTACCAAGAACTGTGTCCTGGCAGCATTACACGCACTTCCACTTTCAATTAGAACAAATCACGATTTATGTAACTATACCCTCTTTTGTCACTGCTATAGAACCATAGCATCCTCCCCCCTATTTTTCATCTTTGAACATTTCTGTTCTCCCAAGAATGGTGGACTGAAGTCAGATCGAAAATCAAACTTTCATTTGCTCTTGCGGCTAAATGCCATCGGGTTTCCAATGTTTGGTCGAGATCCAACGATCATCATCGGGGAAATGTCGGTTTTATCTATTCTGGTTGGCCGTCGTGTTGGATCGGATTGCCGGTGATGATGAAACCGTGGTCAAGGTGGTTTCCCCACTTCCCCCCAGCGCAAACGTGGGGCACATTTCCTCTAAAATTTCAACCTTGTCATTCCTACTCTATTAGCAAAATGTTTAGCACCGCGTCTTACTACCCGTTCGGTTTATACACCTATGTACTAATTACACTAATGGGTTAGTGATTAGGAAGGCTTAATTTAGAGTAAACGCATCCGCATTTGCGTGGAGGGAGAGTGGAAAACCATTTAGGAAAAACCATCATTGCACCTGACCGGGATCGAACCCCGATATCCCCCATATCTGACAGTCTAGTTCAACACTAGAGTAATGAATTAAACCACGTGGACATCGAAGTGGTTGTTATTAGCATTATTATTATTATTATTATTAAAATTATTATTATTATTTAACACCGCGTCTTACTACCCGTTTGGGTTATACGCTTAAGTACTAATTACACTAATGGATGAGGAATTAGGAAGGTTGAATTTAGAGGAAGTGAACCCGCATTTGCGTGGAGGGAGAGTGGAAAACCATTTGGGAAAAACCACCCCCAGTTCACCCGACCAAGATTCGAACCTCGATCTCCCCGTCCTCGATGGTCTGGCTCAACACGACTGGCGCGTTAGCCAACTACGCCACCGAGGTGGGTATTATTATAATTAATTAATGCGTACTACCCGAATGGCTAATGAGACGAGATGGGGAAACAAATCTTAATAAAACACGTAAATTGTTTCTTTTACGGTAGGGTACAAAGAGTGTTCCATTTGAACAGATTATTATTACTATTATTATTATTATTATTATTATTATTATTATTATTATTATTATTATTATTACACATTACTTTAAAGTTTAAATGATCGTAGCAATCGTGAATTATTTTTTTATAGTTGAGATTAATCATATACATCAATTTAATGACAAAATTAATCCAATCATGACTCGTGCATTGAGTTGAATAAATTAAAAACGCCATAACGTAAACAGCTAAGAAGCTTTGTAATTGAATTCTAAAAATGTAATTATGCTTTGTAGTAAACATTTCTCCTTAATTATTATATTTACATTAAACTATTTCTAAATTAAAAGGGAAAAAAAAGTAATACTTGAAAGTAGCACTCTTATCAACTGGAAATGGTGGCCTACATTATTTAAGGGGGAAAAAACCCGTTGAAAATGTAAAATGTTTAAGCGTGAGTCGAGTCGCAACAGTTTTTAGCACTGTGCCCCCCGCACCGTCCCAACTTTTTCTTAATTAACACGGAGCATAAATCACCAGACGAAATGAACACAAAAACCGGGGCTGAAGGGTAAAAGGGGTTTGTTCGGGGGTTGGGGGGTCCTATATACGACATTAAGCTTGCGGCAGAGTAGGGTAATGAAAATACAAAATAAATACAGTCTGCTTTCTATTGTGTGTTTTGTGTTTTACAAGTGCTTGAATTTGAGTGCGGAAATTCTCTGGCCCCACCATAATTAATTAAATGCCTGAGTATTAAATGGTGGGGTGTGCAAAACTGCTTAAACCACATGCACACCTCTGGAAGTGAGGGTAAAAAAAACACCTTTCTTCTACTCTCTGTAAGGTCTTACGATGGATATTTTTTAACATGTGTTTACCACTTTATGTGCGCGGGAGTTAAATTGTAAAATATCATAAAATTAATCAAATTCGGCCAAAAGTTTTAAAATAATTTTTATCAGACTCCTTATCTAAGTTTATTTCGTGCCTGTGTATTCTAACCGAGTGTTACCGGTTCGATTACTGACGTGACCGAGAAATGCATTATTGTAAAACTATTTGGTAGGTACGCTTTGTCAAAGATGAATTATTATCGTTCGGGTGGGGGGCTGAATAATAGTCTGTTTTAGACCTAAGCTTAGAAGTCTATCACCCGTGTGCTGATATAATCATTTGTTTCAGGACGTGTACATAAAATATCCAGAACAATTTATTTTTAAAATTATAATTGAGTTTAGTTATCTAACATGGGTCGGAAAATGTACCCTTCGTTTGTCCTGTAAGGTAGCAGACTTACCTTCCATTATAGCGCAGCTTATATTATTATTATTATTATTATCACCGCGTCTTACTACCAGTTTGGTTTATACGCACTTACGTTAATGTGCAATGGTAGGGTGATTGTGAGATGAAATGGAGGACCTACAGTTTAACGTGGGATCCGAACCACGGTGGAGGCCTGGCATTCCTCACATTCACAAGTTGTGATTAATACACGTCTTGTAAGAGCTGAAGGAAGGGTTTGGCAATCAGATAGATCTGTGCCGGGACCGAGGATTGAACCCCGGACCTTCAGCATAAAAGTCTGACACCTTACCCCTAGACCACCAGGTCACCGACCGCAGCTTATAAAATAGGGGCATAGTGTGGGATACTATTACCCTAGTACACTTGGTCGGGATTCGAACTCTGACCTCACCTTCTACCCAACTACCCCGTTCAGTCCGGTAGAATAAGGCAAGACTTGGTGTACACACACTAACGTTACAAACGGCCGGATGAATTGAGAAAGGAAATGAGTAAACACAATAAACCGTAACAATATTCGCTCGAAGGGATAAACCAATACCAAGGCAGCGGTTGAGGATGAACCTTGACTTTCCGTCTCAAAGCCATGCCAAGATGGTCCACCTTAATATGTCATGGTAAGATCGGGTTAGTTCACGACCAAAAATCCTATTGCTAGCGAGTTAAATATCGGTGAATTTTAACATAGGCTGCTCCAATAACAACGTTAATTTTTTGGCGGAATGTTTAAGTTCAACTCTTTTATCATTGCGTGAACATAAACTCTTGAAACATTAATCTAATTTCTAATTCCAGATAAAATGATATTTAGTCAAGATGCCATCAAATCATTTTTTAATCATAAACTAAAAATGTTGCCCGTGAAACTCGAGCAAAAGGTAGTACATTTTTATAATTAGGTCATTAATATTTAGCTCAAGGAAGTGTGGCAATTAACCGGCTTATAAACAATTTTAATATAATATGCAGCCTTTATTTGCTCCCGACATTAAGTAGCTATAATATAAGAAATAATCTTGATTTATTTATTTGTTTCTTTTTTGTTTTACTCCCTTCATTTTATTTTAAGCTTTATATCTCTCAGCTTATTCTAGAAACGGGTTTCGAATCCTGGATGATTATACTGAGGTGGGTTTTCCTAAATGGTTTATCAATCTACCTAAACTCTAATTTGGGCAAGTTTCCTAAAAATTATGCCTCTCTAATTTCTACCGCATTAGTGTAAATATTCGAACAGTCAGAACGGGTAGTAAGAAGAAGACATGTTTTATTATTTCTTGGTGGCTACTGATTAGGAGAACCGGGAAATATTCTTGAATTCAGTGTAACTGGGGTTGGGGGGTGGGAGGTGGACAGGAAAAGTTCTGGAATTTGGTCGTTTGTCGGGAATTTTAAAGGTGAAGATCATTCGAAATAGCTTCTAGGGGCATAAAAATTTCGGAAATGTTTAGGGAAGGACCACTCCAAATATATTAGAGAAGTTCTTATTAACAATACCTGTCCAAGTACTAAAATATGTTGGCATGTTCAACAAACTTTTTTTTTAATCAGAATCATTTTTTAAAAGTCTTTAAACCGGATGAAAATCGTATAAAAAAATCAGGAAAAAATAATTTTTTCTCGACAGGAATACCGGGAAATATCCTGGAATGTTATTATAAAGTTTGAGTGACCACACTGTACTTGCTAGATCTTGAACTATTTTTTTTTAAACACCTAGTAGTTTTATAACATACTAATAAATTATATACATTATAAGTCTGCTACAGTGATTCGCTTCATAAGGAAGTCTTAATATAATTCATTTGTATTTATGGAGGGAAAGTTTATCTTCAACTTATATAATATTCTGCTTATTTAGCTACCACCTGTATATGTTTAAGAATGCTTGTATTAATAAAGATATTATTTATTTGGGCAAAACAGTTCATTAAGAAAATTACTTGCAATTATACTCGATAATATGAATTTAATAAGAATAAACGTTAAAATTGTGTCAAAGCAAAATGGTTTCTAAGTCCAGCTTCCTTGGCTCATAAAATTATAATCCGTAAAAATGTATTTTCTATTATGTAGCTGTTCTTATGGCTAAAAATTCTGAACATTTTAAATTATAAAAATCATTTTGTTGTATTTTATGTTGTGAAATATTATATTTGTTACTAAATAAATAGTTTTTAAATTAACCAGCTCTTTTTACTTCACATTTTGGGCGGTCATTATGTGTTACTGTCAATTTTGTTTTGATGTTTTTAGTAAAATACTAGTGCGATCGAGCGTTCTGTTTATTAGTGTGTGTGTGTGTGTGTGTGTGTGTGTGTGTTTTCCTAGGTTTCCTTGATGCTTGAAGTCACGTAAATAGTAATTAATAATAATGAGTTTAAAAATATTTTATTATGTAGATATTAATTTGATAAATTATATCAGTACATAATGTTAATATTTGATGTTATCTATCTATCGCAATCAATGACAGTTTTATCTTAAGATATAGTCTTAACCCACTTCGGTGGCCGCATGGTCTAACGCGCAACTCTCGCAAAATATTAGACTGCCGATGACGGGTAGATTTAGGTTCGAATCTATGTCGGGTGTACTTAGTTATTTCCTAAATGGTTTTTCACTCTCCCTCCATGCAAATACGGGTACACTTACTTTAAATATAACCTTCCTAATCCCTAAAACCATTGGTGTAATTAGTAAATAAGCGTACAACCCAAATGGGTAGTAAGACGCGTTGCTAAAAATAAAACATAGCCTTTGAGCTTGAATGGCCAAATTTAAATACTTTCGTTGTCAATATTTTGAAAAACATTATTTTATCTATTCTGCTATTTATGATGGTTGGTTAAGTAATAATTCTTTTCATGAGTGGGTCGGGTCGACCTTCCTTTTTGTGCAAACTTTTTTTTTCATACTATAAACCGCGGCAGTTATTTGTTCGAAACAACCCCTCCTGACATTACAAACAAAACTGTACCTTATGTGAGTGTAAAAATGGATGAAAAGGTTTCCTCAACAACTCAACCAAGTATGCGCTCTTAAAAAACTACTAGAGATTTTTTTGTTGTTTTTACGAGCCAGTAAGATATAATGATTCGGCGTGAAGTGGAAAGAGATGATAAGCATTCGTGTAGCTCTTGTGTCGCATTGTTTGTGGCGTGAATTACCGCCTTGTGGGGTGGTGGTTTCTGCGAGGAATAGAGAGAGATGTAAGAGAGGGGTAGGTTCGTTCCCTAATTTTGTCCGTGTCTGATTGTACACAGAACCTCCCCTCCTCCCAGCTAAAGCTAACCTTAGTGTCGCTGCGAGTTATGGAAATTGCTCGGTGGCCTTTCCGCGCCGGGTTCGTCCATCTACTGCCGTGCTCACACTAGTTGGACCCACTTTATGTGTAGTTTTTATTATACAGGGTGGGGCCGAGACAGTAACTTGAAAATCAACATTTTAATTGAAACGTTAATATTCATTAGCTAAATAAAAGCAAACTACACACTACACTCTTTCACTTTTTGTGAGTTACACCGGATGTTAGGCAAACTTCAGCACGTTGTCCATAACTTTCATCAGCATAGATAGTCTAATTGTTTCCGCCCCACCCTGTATATAGGGAAAGTTGTACTCCGTCTCTTACCTGCATCGTTGTCTAACGCGTCGCTGGTGGTGGGGAGATTGTGGATATAGTTAGTTCGGGTGTACTAAGGGTGTTTCCCACTCTCTTTCCACGCAAATGTGAGTATTTGTATTAAATTTGACCCTCATTGAAGGTAATAAATAGTCCGACACCTTGGCTCAGTCGGTAAAGTGTCTGCCTAATGATTTAAGGGTCCTGGGTTCGTTCCCCGCGTAGCCGAAATTGTATCATTGATGAAAATGTGGTTTTACCCTTCCACAGTGATGTATTAACGGCTGGGGACTGGATGTTGTGCTTGTCCTAGTCTTAAGTTGTATTATAAGGCATATGAAGCTATGACAGGCCTAGCAAGCTGGTAGTGGAAAATATATGGCTTGAATAAAAGACTGACACGGGCTGGAAACAGTAATGGATGAAAGTAATAATAATAATAATAATATTTAGCACCGCGTCTTACTATCCGTTCGGGTTATACGCTTAAGTACTAACTACGCTAACGGATTAGGAATTGGGAGGGTTGAATTTAGAGGAAGTGAACCCGCATTTGCGTGGAATGAGAATGGAAAACCATTTAGGAAAAACCTCCCCCAGTTCACCCGACCGAGATTCGAACTTCGATCTCCTCGTCCTCTGACAGTCGAGCTCAACACGACTAGCGCGTTAGCTAACTACGCCACCGAGGAGGGTTGGAATAAAGTAGTGTAGGTAGTTAATGTATGAGTATATCATTAACGAGTACTAAAACCCTCAATGCATTCGACTGGGACCGAACCCCGATCTCCCCGTCTTCAGCAGTCTAGTCCAACGCGAGAGTAGCGCGTTAGACCATGCGGCCACCGAAGCGGGTAGTATCAAAATTAAAAGCATCTCATTGGTTTAAAAGTATATATAAAAAATAAATTAGAGACTAAGCATAACTTAAACTAAAGTTTATAGTTGTATAAAACTAAAACACAAAACATTAAATTTATGCTTGGATGCGTGGTTGCTACCATTTTCATATTTTTTATTTTTATTTTACATACCTCATGAGGTGACGTCATACCCCAAGTAACTACGAATATATTTGAGGCTGTATAACCTATCAGGATAATGTTTATCACACCTGTAGGTGGTATTCTAAAGTATCAGTATCCACTATGGTGCTTATTATGCTTGACTCGAGTATCATAGCTTATCAGGATATTATTTATGACACCTGGCTCCATCCACCCGGTAGAGGCTACATATTTAATCATATAGTCTAATCATATATCTGTGTTAGCTATTCTAGCTTCTCATAACAGCGGTTGGTACGCCTGACATGTGATTGAAGTTTATTGGCCGAGTGGTCAGCATGCTTGATTCACTGTCCCGGTGCATTAGTTTCACTAGGGATGGGTTAAGAGCGCCGAACTCTCCTTTTCGCTGGTAGCGTCATTCTTGTGTCAGAGGCATGTGTACCTGTTCAATCCTGGATGCGCTAGTAATGTACGCCTGACTCAGATATCCTAGCTTATCAAAGGTAGTGCACAACATTCTTAACTCTTCAAGTTCGTTCTTAGCTCATCAGGTTAGTGGGTTGCACGCCTGACTCAAGTATCCATTGGAGAGACTGCGGCTACTTGGCACATTCCTTCTATATCTCTTCCTCTCTCGAACGCATAATTATATTAATAATTGAGTATAAGGTACGCAAAAGTCCAAACGACTATGGTAATGTGATATATTCCCTCTCTCTCACTATGAGGTAGTTGCCCAGTCAACAGAGTCCACATTGCATCCTCTGACAGTAGTGGTATATGGCACCCACGCGACATACGACACACGACCTATAGGTGGTCTTGGGTTAAAGTGCTTGCCTCAGGACCTGATGCTTGTGGGTTCATAACCGGCCGGGCTCGACGGATTTATCTTGAGCGATAAAAATCTGTTGCACAATTTCCTTCGGAGGGGAAGGAAAGGCGTCGTACCCATGTCGATTGTAGCATGTAAAAAATAACCTTGGAAGGTAGGTGAAAATAACCTTCCCGGCAAATTTGGTAGACTCTTTAGCGCTCGCTCATAGAAATTCTCCTGTGCTTATATAATCAATCGGTTCATAAAGTGTACGTTAAATACCTCAAATAAATGAAGAAAAAAAATGAAATGATAGACATATGTGCGTGAAGAAGTAGAATATACCTTGACATTATTACAAATAACATTTGGAGCACATTTTAGAAACACAGACATATGTTTTATGTTCAATATTTATAACATTTTACGATATTATTTGTGTTATTTCATAGTTATTGATAATATCTATCAAAAGTGACAGATAATATGACGACTTATTAAAACGTGAAAGTAGAGCTAATAGCTGTTGGATTTTTAATAATTTTTAAGGAAATTTGGGGTATACATACCCTACTTTTGTGCATTATGCTTCTTCAGCACCATTGGGACCTTTTTTAATGTCATTTAATTACTGTTCGAGTGCTTATTATATAAGTTTCAATACCAGTTTCCGCGTATTAACCTGTATATAAAGCCTAAATGAAAAACAAACGGAATAGGTACGTTAAGATGATATGAAAGTTTAAAATAGGTTTGTATATTCCAAAGTAATGTTTTTGTTTGTTTGTAATTTTTTCTGTGTGTCAACCATGTTTAGCATGTAACGAGCTTTGTAAAGAAATTACGACATTTCTTCAAATGCCGGTGACGTTTAATATAAGGTTACGTTTACTAATGGTTCAAAGTTGTTTCTGGGTAAACTTAAAGTTGGATGGAAGGGGTGTGAGAAGAAGCCAGTGTTTTTACAGTTTTTTATGGCAAAAAATTTTTTTAGGGCCAAAATAAATAATATATGGCTCCAGTACAAACGTAGAATTTCATTTTCTACACATGGTGATTTCAAAATTTCTTGTTTATCTTTCAAGGGTGTCCTATAATTTAATGACAACATTTTTTCTTCATTTAAAAAGTTGGTTAGATAATGCCAAAATGCTCTTGACAGATATTCAGAAACTGTTGATATCATCATGTGAAGAAAATTAAACTCTTTGTTTGTACTGGAGCAGTTTTTTTTTATTTTAGGCCAAAAAAAAATGTTTTGCCATAAAAACTGCAAAAACACTGGGCTTTTCTCGCGTCCCCTTCCATCACACCTTTATTTGCGCATTAAAACATATGGGAACAACACTTTCATATATAACTTGTTGCGATATCACATTAGTTTGTGTAAACACTTTGTTTTTAAGTTGGTTATAGAAACAGTTGGGTGACCTGGCGGTCTAAGGGTAAAGTGTCGGACTTCTGTACTGGGGTCCGGGGTCCAATCCTCGGTCCCGGCACAGATCTATCTGATTGCCAAACCCTTCCTTCACCTCTGACAAGACGTGTATTAATCACAACTTGTGAATGTGTGGAATGCCAGGCCTCCACCGTGGTTCGGATCCCACGTTAAACTGTAGGTCTTCCATTTCATCTCACAATCACCCTATCATTACACATTAGCGTAAGTGCGTACAACTCGAACGGGTAGTAAGACGCGGTGCTAATAATAATAATAATAATAATAATAATAATAATAATAATAATAATAATAATATAGAAACAGTAAATAGCGTCAAAAACAGTTATGTTAAAGGATATATCATTTATATAAGCACCCGCTGTGGTGTCCGCATGGTCTAACGCGCTACTGTCGCAGTAGACTAGACTGTCGATGACGGAGAGATCGAGGTTCGAATCTCGTTTCGGTGTACTAAGGATGGTTTTAAAAAAATGTTCTAATCCCTAAAACCATTCGCCTAATTATTACATAAACGTATAACCCGAACGGGTAGTAAGATGCGGTGCTAAAAAAAAGATAAGTCAGATTATAGTAGAGTAAATGCACTCCATCACGCCTGGGTGTGATTCAAATCTCAACCTCCCATAGAAGACCAATTAAACTCTAACGTGCTAGACAGCTTCATCACTTGTGCTTACAATCACTTTTATTTTTATTTATATGAGGTATTTAAGGTGCACTTACTAAACTGACTGTTTATATCAGCACACGAGAATTTCTATGAACGAGGGCAAAAGGGCGAACATTTCGCATTTCGCAAAAGGCATTTTCACACACCTTCCAGGGTTCTTTTACACGCCATAAATGACACTGAACCGGCGGATTTACCTCCCCTCCGAAGGAAGTTGTGCTACGAATTTTTATCGCTCAAGAAAAATCCGTCAACTTCTGCTGGATTTGAACCCACGAACATTGAGTCCTGAGGCAAGTATTTTACCCCAAGACCACTGAGGTTGGCTATCTTTGGTTTTAAATGCACGAAAGAGTAAAGTAATCCAAGGTTACTTCGCTGATGCTCATAGATTAAACGGAGTTCATAAACCATTATTATGGGTCGTAAACGTATTCGAATCTTTGCTTTTATATAATTGCTTAGTAAAACTAAACGTTTGAGGTAGTATCTATATGCAACGCCATTGCAGCCGTAAATCCATTGTTTGCCGCTGTGTATTGAAGTAAATAGGTATACAGACAAAATCGAGCGCGCGTTGAGATGTGAACACGTACCCGTCGATACAGAAGCAACTTCCTCCTCTTGAAATTGATAAGTTGCTGAGCCAACCCGCGTAATAGCGCCGCGCCCCACGCGTTTTGCTGACAGCCGCGCTCCCCCAATGTTCGCACCTCCCGATATAAAAGGGGAGCCAGTTTGATAAGCGAGGAAAGGAAATTGCCTCGTGGCCATGTTGAAATCCCGTCATCGCTTTAAATCAATATTATGATTGAATGGAATATCGAATTTATTGCTCGGCGCCACGGTGTACCATAGAAGAACGAGTGACGGGATATGGACATTTTATTTTTAGCAAGTAAATGAACCAACCAACCCCCTCTTCACCCCGCCCGAGGGCTAGGATGACAGTTCATCAGGGCGGGCAGGCAGCCTCGCTAGTCCCCGAACATAAATCCAGTCTTTTAGGTTAAGGTAAAGTCTGTTCAGCCTAGGAATTGTTTTCTGAAAGGCCTTTTTCCCTACCAGAAATCTATTATATAGTAGGATATTGGTAGGAAAAAAGACCTTTCAGAGAGTAATTCCTACCGTGAATGGAGAATAAGTATCTGGGTTTCTTTTAAGTTTTAAATAGAATGGATTACCGGTGACTAGGAGGTCGCTGTTTGAATCCCAGCCGGATGTATTGAGATCGTTCTTTCCTAGATGGCTTCCCACTCTGCTTTTACGCAAATACTGGCACACTTCCTATAAATTGTATCAGCCTCATCCCTACTCCATTAGTGTAGATATCTGGATTCCCTAAACGAGCGGTAATACGCGAAGAACGAAAACAAAATCCTTACTGAGCTGGGTCCCCCCCTCCCCCTTATCACCGCGTCTTACTACACGTTCTGGTTGTACGCTTATGTACTGATTACGCTAATGGTTTAAGGGATTATGAAGGTTAGAGTAAATGTACCCGCATTTGCGTGGAGAGAAAGAAAGTGGAAAACCATTTTGGAAAAACCACCCTCATTACACCAGAACTAGATTCGAACCTCGGTCTCCCCGTCATCGGCAGTCTAGTTTATTGTGGGAGAAACGCTTTAGACCATGCGGCCACCGAAGCGGATTACATCGAATTACTCTCACTAGTGGAAACGTGAACCAAAGCGAGCTCGTCTAGGCTGGTTGACCTAGTAGTTTCCAACCTGGGGGTCGCGGTATGTTTTGGGTGGGGTCGCAATGATAGTTGCGGTCGTAACTTTATGTTTACTGTTTAAAATTATTATAATGATAATAGGAAGGTGTAACATTCAAATATAAATTCGACAAATTAAAACTATGAAAACTGTTAATTTACTGTTTAGGTTCCTTTTGGTTACTAAAAGCTTACATTTGCTTTGCTGACTTAGTTTACTGTAGCAGTTTCGTGTTCAAGTGATGGGCGCTGCTAGCATAGCTTCCAAAATATTCATTAGGCTCGTTTATTCTCTTTTGAGATATCTTTCTCGAATTCGTATAGTCATTAAGTCAAGCGCGCGAGTAAACATCAAACTCGTTCGGTTTGTCGGGGATGTCAGGATTCAGATTCGGACCAGGACCAGGACCAGGTTCAGACAGACTGCATTGCGAAAACATTTTTTTTTTTTTCAGGGGGTCATGAAACTTCGAAATTTATCAAAATCTCGAGTTAAATTTTTACGACGTTCATTATATTTCTCTCTTAAGAGGGGTCTACAGAAAGTGAAAATTCATAACAAACTCTTCAAAACGCTAGAAACTACTGGGTTGACAGGTTATGAGAAGCACGTGGTTCGAATCCCGAATGGGTGTACCTAGATTGGTTACTCCTAAATGGTGGTGGGTACATTTCTTCTAAATTCTACCTTGCTCAACCCTACCACACTAGTGTAATTAAAGTAGCATAGTCCGAACGGGTATTAAGACGCGGCGCAAAAAAAATGAGAATACATCTAATTTGTTGTTGAATTTGTGAATCCAGCTCCGTAATTTCCGATTTGATCCGAGACTCGGATTGTTTTGTTTGCTCAAGACGGTCCATTCTCGTGGAACCGCGGCATTATACCACGCAGTTAATAACGCTGTGGACGACCATTATCTCTAAGTTATTTCACACCTTCGCCCTGCGCGCGGCTCACATGAGAAGGTCTTAGTTGGGTTTTTTTTGTTCGCTCCTCCTTTAATTCTATTATAACATTAACAATTCCAAACCTCCTCCTCCTCCTCCTCCTCTTCTTGACGGAACGTTGCACGGGGGTATGTTGAGGGTTTTTTTGTTGCACGCTCGACGACGGACTTGTTTTATTTGGAGCTTGATTTCTCTCTCCACGGGTTGAAATCCGAGCTCGAGAGGAAACCTTTAATGTTCATTCTCGCGAGGTCTCGTAAAGGGGTTATCTCGAGGTTTGTTCAATCGATCGTTCCTAAGAGTTCTGTACTTTTACAAATGAGAAAAAGCAATATTTTAAGAGCATAATACGGCCGATATCAATTGTTTTCATTTTAATCTATCTGTGTTTTGCCAACTGATATTAGCGTCCATTCTACACCTATCAAAAATACATATTTTAAAATAAAATGGTAACGGTGCACCGCACAGACTTTCACTTTAATTTATTGTAAAATAAACACATTTTTTGAAAACTCGTAAGATTTGTGAAACGAAATATTATATACTGTTGGAGAAACATTCTACCATTGCTCATAAATGAATTAATAATTTACACTGTTACAGAAAAACAGATAAAAGAAAAACCTTTTTGTCCATGAAAGACCATATCAATCAATTTCACATTATTTTCAAAAACATATATATATATGCTCTTATAGCTCGGTAACAATTGGATTTATAAAAACCCGCCTCGGTGGCGTAGTTGGCTAACGCGCCAGTCGTGATGAGCTAGACCACCAAGGACGGGGAGATCGAGGTTCTAATCTCGGTCGGGTGAACTGGGGTTGGTTTTTCCTAAATGGTTTTCCCACTCTCCCTCCACGCAAATGCGGGTTCACTTCCTTTAAATTCAACCTTCCCAATTCCTAATCCATTAGTGTAATTAGTAACTTAAGCGTATAACCCGAACGGGTAGTAAGACGTGGTGCTAAATAATAATAATAATGATTTATAAAAACATATTTCATATAAAAGATTTTTTATCTTTTATAGTACCTACTACAATTTTACAATGATAAGTTATTTCGAATCTCTTAATAGTTGCGGAGATATGATAAAAATTGGAAAATCTCCCCCATCTAAAGTACCCTCAAAGTCATTTTCATGAGAAAATGAAAAATGCCATCTTATTTATAATGATAGATTTCCCTAAAATTGAAAAATGACACCTGGACACGGGAATCGAAGCCGGGACCTTTGGCTTAGTACGCCAATGCTCTAACCACTGAGCTATACTCCATTCACGGTAGGAATTACTCTCTGAAAGGTCTTTTTTCCTACCAATATCCTACTATATAATAGCTTTCTGGTAGGGAAAAAGGCCTTTCAGAAAACAATTCCTACGGTGAACAGACTTTATCCAGGAATCATCCCATGCCCGGGGTCATTCTTCACTCATATTTTAAGGCAGAGTCTATGATGGACGTGCGGAAATCGTCCGCTATCAGAATACGATATCTTGATGGAGTAATCCTCACTAAACTATCCTTAAGTTTTGGAATGGATATCTCATTCCAAAAATCCCTCGAGGGGACCTTATGAAAACCCTAAATACCAAATTCTAGCCCAATCATTAAAATTGTTTCGGCTCTAGCCCGAGGTACAGACAGACGGCATTGCGAAAACAACTTTTTTGGTTTCAGTGGGTCATGAAACGTGGACATTTATCAAAATCTCGAGTTCGATTTGTTTGACGATTACAATACTTGGAGGGGTCGAGTGAAAGTAACATTTTTAGGGGGGTTAAGAAAACCTTTAAAAAAAAATATTTTTTTTGTCAATGCTATTTCGAAAATATGTTATTGGCCTGTTATAGTGATGAACAGCTCTTATTATCATTAGAATTAGATCACTTGCACTGATTGGATCTTCTTATTGTACCCTCACATGACCTACAAACTAACTTTGTCTAGAACAAATGTAACAGACAATCAACCGGCCTTCAATTCATTATTATGTTCTACCTCTGATAGATTTTTTGTATCCACATTGGAATAGAAGATTTTACGATCAATAATATTTTGTTAATATCGCTGTGTATTGGTCAGTTTTATACTATGTATTTTTATGGGCATTATTATGTTAAATATAAAAATAATGTTTAAATGCTATCCAGACATCGCCTTTATTTCTTCGATCTATTATAACTATTATAAAAACAACACGAATGTAATATTTTAAATTGAAATCATATAAATAAAATACAAAGTGTGGTTTTCCGTTTGTATGTATCAACTTTGAGGCTCCAAAAGCAATAAACCTAGAAATTCATACCTGGGGAGACGCGAAGGGGTGCACCTGGGACTATTATAAATAAATAAAAACATCAATTTTGATGTTGACGCCTTAAATCAAGTGAATAACCGTGATCCGCTGTCATTATAACATACGGTTTAATGTAGTACTCATTTTTCTTAAGCTAACTTGGATCACCAATCACTTTAAATGAAAAAAAAAGAAATCGCATTATAAATTTCAACCTCAAATACAAAGATAAATTTACAGTCATCTTGTTTTTATAGTTTGGTTGTTCGGTATGTATTCACACTAGTATGCAAAAATTGTTTGACAAATGAAAATCACACACGTAGTGAACGCTTTACATCTTTATTTGATTTGATCTTATTTAAACTATACAGACAAACAAATTAAATTTTCAATTAAAAGGCACCTAAAGCTCCTCGGTAACAAACGACACCTAATTTTTAGTTTTAATATACTGTGGGTTTGATAACTATTGCCTCTTGATTAGTGATGCGGGAAATCCAAAACCAATAAACCTATACATCTGAAAAATTCGCGATTTTTGTAGGAAAACCTGTTCTAGAAGGCCTTATTTCGTACCAGAATCTGTGTATTAGTATCTTGGTAGGATAAAAGGCCTTTCAGAACAGCTGTAGAAAGTCCATTCTGGAAGGCCTTTTCTTCTACTAAAATCCCACTAGTATTATGGTACGGGTTAGGTCCTTCCACAACGGAATTCGTACCAAAATCAGGGTATGATTAAGAAAACCTGAGTGTGTGCCTTGAGCATATTTTTACTTTTAAATAGACATAATATATTGTGAGCCCAGTGACCTCTTAAACATCGTTTTGGGCTATTTATAAACTACCAAAAACCGAACTCTTTAAACATATTTACAATAGCATTACAATGTATAATTTATCAAATACTTTGATTCTTTATTTAATAATACAAAACAAGAATTTTTGTTTTAAATAGAAATAATAAAAATACCCAAATGTTTGTGTACATTGTTTCATAACAATTAAGCTCATTCGACAAACAATATTTTATTGCATAATTTCAACAAGTGTATAAGTATAAACTATAGATAGTGATTTGTTGAGCTATAACAGATCAGAATTGAAATTTTATGTTTTTTTGTGTACCATTGTTAAGGTAAAGTAATGAATGTAGGGGGCTTAAATTATGTATAACCATACATTCATATTAGGTGTACAGAATGAGATATTTATAAACCCAACATATCACTATCAATAGCTTATAAATATACACTCCCCTTGTTAAAATTATCCAATAAAATATTGGTTTTCGAATGACCTTAAAGACACGTCTAAAAATGTTACTACGTTCATTAATATAATGCCACATTTTCCATGATAGTTTTGTTTTTTAGTTCTAAGGGTGTTCATTATTTTGACACTCGTATCGCAGCGAAGTGTGGTTTTTATAAGCGGGCGCATGTGTCAAAAGTCATCCCTGTGTTCCTCCGCGCGATAGGACAGGAAGAATGATAACTCCATTTCTCCCTACGGCGCAACAAAGAAACCGTCTTGTCGCTCGTGTTTTTGCGGCCTTGGTCTAGTCAAACAATATTGTTTCAACGCGCGCCGCATCTGAAAAAGGGAATGAATGGGGGAGGGGGGGGTTTGTGCGTATAATAGGAAAGGTTTGTGCAGGGGGAAGAAAGCACTTTTGAATTGACACCTCGTTTGAAGGAAGGGGTGAATGTGGAGGTCGGTGTGTGTAGAGGCTGGCTTAACACACGAATAAGCTGCTCGCACATAAATAATGGGAACACATCTTGTAAGGCAGACCTGTCTTCTCATATAAAGCAACTTGTTCCGCTTCAGCGAGCGGGGATGTCTCGGGTTAGGCGGTAAATTATGTTGTATATTGCTTCACGTGGTATTTGCTGTGTTAATTTCTGTATCACGGGATTCTCACTGTTACTTCTCTAGGAGACCTAATAACATGACGCTTATTTTATGACACGTGGGTCGTCTCTCGTGAATGAACTTTACAGAGTTGGATGAGTGGTAATTTTATTCGGGTATTCTATAGGGTACATTCCAAACTGAAACATAGGGTTGTCACATATTAACTGAACTAAACTTAACTTTGGTGGCCGCAATGTTCTAAGGCGCTACTCTTGCAGTAGACTAGATTGCCGATGATGGGGATATCGAGGTTCGAATCTTGATCGGGTGTACTGAGGGTGATTTTTTTGTTGTTGCCAAAATGGTTTTTCACCACAAATGCGGGTACACTTCCTATAAATATAACCTTCATAATCCCTAACACATTTGTGTAATTAGTATATAAGTCGGTTACCCGAACGGGTAGTAAGACGTGGTGCTAAAAAATAAACTAAACTTGTAAGACACACATCCCTTACCTTTTATAACTCAACATTCAGGTAAAGGACGCAAATATTAGACAAGTTTACGCACTTCCTTGGATCGAACCTTCGACCTTTAGTTTGTCTCGCAAACCTCTCAGGGATGGTTATCATTTAGTATTTATATTGAACAGCAATACTTTATGATAGTACTCCAGAGATCCAGTTACTAATTAATTTTTATTTGAAGCGCATTAAAAAAGAAATGCAAAAAAGAATTCTGGTTGGCTTTAGATCAAAGTAATTGTGTCTTGACGAAACCAGATTGTTTCTTGTTTGCATAATTATTTTTCTTGATTTAAAAAAAAAGCTTATTACTTACCCCTGCATCAAATTTAAAACTCAAAAACCAAATATTAAAAAAAAAAAATATATACGTCCGTCTTCTGTGAGAATTTTAATTTTACATGGAAAACATATCATTCTTAATAAAAAAATTTAAAGAGATTGNTTTAAAGAGATTGATAGTTTTTTAATTTCTTACAAAAAATCAAGTTTAAAACTATTTTTAAGGATTTTATATTACTATGAGCGCATCTCTGGTCTAGTAGAGTTCCTGGTTTCAAAACCAAGGTGCCGGGTTCGATCCTTGGCGTTTCCTAAATTTATTAGTGAAGCAATGGGTCTGGAACGGGTTCAAACTCAGCCCCGTGAGGACAGATGAGGAGCTACTTGAATAAAGAAGTAGCAGCTGCGGTTTAGAAAACTGAGATTAACGGCCGGAGGGTTCGTTTTGCTGACCACGTGACACCCTCTATCCGGAAATGTTGGCACTATAATCGCTAACGACGGTGGCCGCTCGGTTGGTTCACCTTGATTGCGGGGTCACGCCATGGAGTTTTTTATTTTTATCTTATTGTTTATTTATTTTAATTTTTGTTAAGTTTATATCCCTGGTTAAGCCAATTCTCAACATGGAAATGAATGGCCTTAAAAAATAAGCCAAGTTGTTGAGGGTCGTTGGCTCTCGTGGACCGCGCTTTACGTTCACAACCTACTACTATATTGGCTATCTGACGTTCGAAACTATCTTACAAGGGCATAAGAAGAGAAGGGGGGAGATTTATAAGGAAATACGTAAGATACCCGGATAAAAGTTGGGGGGAAAGAGTTGAACAGTTACA
>CABFWB010008319.1:0-13089 GCA_902151455.1 Timema bartmani
GAGACTCGAGTATCCCAACAATATTATGTGACATAGCAAATGATAAATGCAATTATAAAAACTAAATAAATATATTATATTGTCGTTTTATTATCTTATAAAAAAAATCTGGTCACGGGTATCCGAATATATACATACACACAGACAGACACACACACCATAGTTAAGCATTTAATGAGTAGGATTCTTATAGAAAGAAAGGTTTGGAAAATATAAATTTACTATTGCGCTCAACGATGCACTAATATTATAACTGTACCATATTTTTTGTGTTATTTTATAATAATTATTGATTCAATATACAAAAATGTGACAGTTTATAATCATATGACTTAACGCATAAATACATAAACATAGTTTTAATAACTTTGTGAAACTGTCTTCCTAAAAGTATCATACTTAATCTAATAAGCATAAAATTAAAATAAATGTGTAATTGCACCAGCATTTGCTTATATAGACGACCAAAATCCCCCACTGAAAATTACAAAGTGTAAAAGTTTATCTAGACCACTTAGCCTGAATTCGAACCTCCCCCTCATCATCACCTGCTACCTTGTACAGCGCGAGTCCGATGCCTTAAACCACTTGACCCCCATCGCCGGCCAAGTGAGTCGGTTAGCTTTATGATTACTCAAATCTATAAATATTTATACAATAATATTTTAGTTTTTTAAATTAATATGCTTACCCGACGGGATATTTACAACTTAATTAAATGAGGTAAGGATGAGAAGGTAAACCATTAAGTGAAAACCTTATATATCTACACTCAAATACACTATTTTTGCCAAAATTTTAATATTTAATATTTTAGATCTCTGACTTTTGAAGGAAAACTTTAAGTAAGAAAACCGTATCTGGGTATGTGTATGTGTTAAGTCTGTTCAGCGTAGGAATTGTCTTCTGAAAGGCCTTCTTACCTACCATAAACCTATTATATAGTAGGATATTGGTAGGAAAAAAGACCTTTCAGAGAGTAATTCCTATCGTGAATGAAGTATAAGTAGGCCCGATGGGCTACCAAATTTGAACTAAATCGTTGGAGCAATTTTTTAAATATGGATTTAAAATTTAAAAAAAATCTGTCATCAGTAAAATACCCTCAAGCGAATGTTTACTCCAAAAACAAATATACAGTGTTATTTGTCATGTCAAACACCCCCAAGATAATATTTTGGAAACAAATCGTTATCCAAAAAAACAGTATACAGCGTTATTTGTCAATTGTCATGGCAAACACCCCAAGATACTATTTCGGAAACAAATCGTTATTCAAAAGACAAGTATACAGCATTATATGCAATACCACACAGTCCCGAGATATACATTTTAAGCCAAATTGTTACTACCATTTCTAAAATATTTCGAGTTTTCAAAAGTTTCCTGTCAGTAAACTACCCTTCAAAGAATGTTTGCCCATAAACCAGTATACGGTGCTATTTTTGCTATCAAACAAATCCCACATATATCACCTGCATTTTGAACAAAACCGTTAAAACCCTTTTCAAAATATTTGTAATTTAAAAAAAAAATCACTCAGTTAACTACCCTTAATTTGAGTGCTCGAGTCAAAATACAAATGCTGTCCCGAGGTATAACCCTATACAATCTCGTTCGAACAAAATCCATCAAACCGTTTTGAATGCATGGCCAGGAACAGACAGACAGACATGGGGACAAATATGGGTACAGAAAGAATAGTAAAATCCACTTTTTTTGGGTTCAGGTTTAAATAAAACGTAAAGATTTATCATTATTTCGAGATAGATTTTTTTGCTATTACAATACTTTCTCTTACTATGAGAAAATAAAAAACAGATTTTCACAATTTTTTTTCCCGATTTACATGAAACTTAGTTTACATATTTAAGTAAATCATAAATAGGTTTTAATTTTATTAATGTAACTTATAATAATGAGCCAAAGGTTATCCACAATTTAAAAAAATGCCAATAAAATAATTTATTCTTTGGATTTAAAAAAATATTGGGTGATACTTATGTAACTCGTCATTAAAATATCATTATTTGATTTTAAGGCTTCATATTAACTACAAAATTGTGAGAAAAAGTTTAGTGTTTTTAAAACCTAAATTATATTTTATGATTTTGTTCCTATTGACTATATTAACCATGTCAATGGCATTTAACATTTAGTTTTATCTTTTTAAAATTTAAACCAAACTTTAATGACGTTTAATATTGAATTTATAAAATGACTAATTTATAAAAAATTTACCATCGTGACTCGCATTAGTTTGATTAATGTTGTGTGGAATTAAAANACTAGTTAATGTATTCGATTTCAATGAAACTCTGTAAACACTAGTTAAAAAAAGAATTAAAGCGACATAAGGCGCTAAAAATCAGATTTAGTCTAGTTTTCAATTATACTTTTTAAAGTAAAAGTATCTGAGCCACCCTTCTATAAAGTTAGTCTAAAATATTTTCAAATATAAGATTTCGTTGTATCTAGCTGGGATTTTTGGAGCCCTTGGATCAAAGCTGAGACCATAGACGCGAAGCGAAGCGACACGACACGACACGACACGACACGACACGAAAATAGTTCTGGGATTTTAGCAAGTTTTTTTAAACTGTAAATACCATTGCTAGAAATCCTCCCTCCCTCCTCCCCCACCCTTATTCTGGCAAGTGATTGTGGCCGTGTTTATTTTGTTGAAGTCTATTGTAAATCTATTGTCATCACAAACCCACTACGGGCCAGACAGCCTTACTTTTATCAATTAATAATGAAAATTAAGGTAAACTCAGGCAACGCTGTTTTATACTCATTGCCATAGTAACACAACGAGTCCAAGGAAATCAAAAGTTGAAACAATAGCGTTAGAAGCGGAAAATAAACAGAACTAAGATTATTGAAACTCAGTAAAAAAAACCTAAAAAAGTTAACTGAATATTTTAACCTATAATTTCCTCTCTATGGTACAGGGTATGTAGCTCATCAATATGTAGCCTCCTCCACCCCTCCAGTAGCCTAATCCATTCTTGGAACAAACATCTTACTAAGCACCTTGTTTTCGAACACTCTAAATTTGTTTTCGTCATGTAAGGTAAGAAACCACATTTCACCCCCATAAAGAGCAACCGGTAAAGTTATTGTTTTGTATATTCAGAGTTTTATATCCATTAAAGAGTGCATCTAGATGTCACGGGGAAATTTCGAAAGCTGCATCTAGATTCGTATTCCTTAAAAATAACATGCACAATTTGAGACTAAATTTGCACTCACTTAACTTGTAATCATTTCAGTTCAATAAGTTTGAATGTCAAAATATTATTGTTATATTTCAAAGTAGATATACTTAACTAAACTCTAATAAGTGATTAGCAAAGGGATTAAAATAGCATGCGTTTTGCAAGTACATAAATGGTTTAATCTACATCAAGCTGATCGGTAATATAGCTCTTACTTGCAGTTTCCTTTCTTAAAACATCTTGGTACTTGTAAGCCAAGTTATACTTCTTAATAAAACTAATCAGACGTTAAAAACGCTTTCAGATAAGCTAAAATGTTAGATTTTAAAAATTTGCCCAGGTAGAGATTTGAACCCCAGATCTATGGCTTAGGAGGCCACTTCTCTAGCGATTAAGCGGTGGAAATAAATCATAACCATCCCCTTGATACTCATATTTCTTATCCACATCACACAAATTGATGCCGGCATCCTGCTCGTTTACGTATAGACCAGGGTTCTGATCCCAGCTGGATGCACGGAGGGGTGGTTTTCTCTTTGTATTTTTGCTGTTGTTTTTCCAGTCTCTTTTCAAGCTATTGCGGGTGTATAACATTTAAGCTACGCTATTCGTCTCAAACTCTCCGAATGGTTCATTGGAAAAAAAAATCATATGTTAAACCCACATAAGAAACCCCTTGGTATATCTGAAAATGAAAGGTCATATGTCCTTTCTGTATCTTACCTTGCTCGACGAGAAGACGCCCTCATGTGCTATTATCAAACAACTCAACACTTTCTGTCCTCCCTGTATCTTACCTTGCTCGACGAGAAGACGCCCTCATGTGCTACTATCAAACAACTCAACACTTTCTGTCCTCCCTGTATCTTACCTTGCTCGACGAGAAGACGCCCTCGTGTGCTACTATCAAACAACTCAACACTTTCTGTCCTCCCTGCGCACCTTCACCGCCAGCTTGACACAATCCCGCGACAATGTGTACACCAGCTTTATAAGCACGTAGCATAGGAGGAACGCTAAGTATGACATCGCGGCTCGGAGGGAGAGGTAATTCACCTAGTGCATTTTATCACTGTTTGAATTTACCTCAAAGGTTCTTTTATTAGCTGTAGCGATAAGCAATTAACAGCAAAGGTGTAACATAAAAAGGGAAGCAAGGACCCTGCTAGGAGGTAGCCCAACTTGCGGAACGACCGAGGATCGAACACGGGGCTGGCTTCCAGGAGCTCACGTATCCAAGGGTGGCAGGTGCCGACGTTAAACGGGTTTAGACCGAGTCCACCCTAAGACTGCTATCGGGACGAGCCAAGCCGCGTCGACGTTGAATCCGATGACGTCAATGGGCATCCCTAGCAGATGAATGGGGCACTTCGGCAGCCAATGAGCGTCGAGATCTCTGGTGGCGTCAATGGGTTCCGGGAGTTTTGAATGGAGCAGAACGGGAATGTGGTGTGACGTCAGTGGGCAAAAGGAGTTGAATGGGGCAACCCAACACGTGGAAGCTATATTTAGAATCTGATGACGTCAATGACAGTTTCGGGGGTTGTTGGGGCGACACGCGCCAAGGAGAGTGACCTAGTTTTATAAGTATAAGGCGCCGACCAATGGTGTGGCCGGAGAGCCAATGACGTCAGCAGAATACGAAGGAGGGAGGTCGCCGACACGTGGAGGGTCAATGACCTCGACAGAAGGGAAGCTTCAAAGAGTTGAAAGGGAAATAGAATGAAACCCGGGTTGGTGACGTCATCAACCGAGAGGGGTTGAATGGGGGAGGCTTTGCCACGCGCCGCAGTCAGTGACCTGGAAGCCCAGAACGAACCCTCTCTCGCAGGGGGTGGTTGGCCTACACGTGCCCAGGGTTCCTTGACTCGGTGACGTCACCACTCCGTGCCACGTGTCGCGCGGCGGTTGAATGGGATAGAGGTATAGGCAGCACGAGGCAATATGCCCCATCTAACTGGGTCACGCAACAATCAATGACACATTTTTCCGGATACATGACCATTGAAACTTCCATCTACCTTCTAATGGGGTTTCTATACTCATTCTGGGAATAGTTATGTTATTCAAAGAATGAATTGAGGGGGCGGTGTAAAATATATAAAAAAAAGAAAAACCACAAAGGCCATTCAAGAACCGAACTCATCAATGGAGCAATTCAGACGAACATTATTTCATACATTTCAATAAATGGGTAGTTGTTTTATTTGTACAATTGTTTTAATAGGCGCTTAATATAATATGTGAGATGAGACTCGTATTCTAATGACGAGGATATCGGGGTTCGAATCACAGTTGGGGGTAGTAAGGGTAGTTTTTTTCATAAATGGTTTAACACTCTCTTCACGCAAATTCGGGTACATTTTCTATATATTATACATTTTACATTCCTACTCAATAAGGGCAATTAACCCGTAAAGACCGGACGAGATACTCGCAGCGGTGGCCCAGTGGTCTTAAGACGTTAGACTCGCATTGCATTCAACCACCAATGAAGAGGAGATAAGGGTTCGAAGTCCAGTCGGGTAAAATCCATGGTAAGTTCCTATCCTCTCTCCCCAGCAAGCCTATCTACTCATTTCCTCTAAGCTACCTTATTCTATTAGGTTAAGTCGTTGAATGGAGGGAGAGCGAAAAACCATTTGGATTTATTAAAAAAAATACTCGGTACAAATTCAGCCTCGATTTAAACCTGAGCCGCAGGAAGAGATTGACGTCTATGTCCGCGTGCGCCCCTGATCAGGCGGGGGCGCAGCAGGGTCGTAAGGACGCCACGTGCCACCTTGTAAATCCCCACCCCCCGAATCTTTAAGAAACAAAAGACGAGGACCCGCTCGAGTCTAAGTCACGTCATACCGCGGGCGATCGGAGGTTTGATCTCCTTCCCTCTTTTCTAAGACGGCGAGAAACAGGGAACACGAGAAACACAAAAGGAGAAAGGAAGTTTTTGTTGTTTTGGAGAGAACCTTACACCTATTGATAGGTAATTCTATACGTCAGAACCACAATCGTTGGCACGCAGTCTAAATGTAATTTTCATCTGGTCTGGATTTGGCGATGGCGGGGAGGTCGGGGTTCAATCCAAGCCGGATGTACAGAGGTGATTTTCAACTAAACAATGTATTTTACCATTCTCATTCTATGCAAATGCGGGTGCAGTGTCTCAAACCTAAAAATTAGTATACATATACGGATAACCCGGACGGGTAGTAAGACGCGGCGCACGGATAAATAAATGTGACGAGGTTATTTTTACTCCACATTTTATTATAGCTTACGGGCTACCCACATATTTATGCCAATGGGATAGGGATGAATAAGGTAAAATAAAAATAAACTGCACCCACATTTGAGGGAGAGTGGGGAAATATCTAGTAAAAACACCAATAGTACATCCTCATCTGAGTAGAAGGAGAGTGGGGAAATATCTAGTAAAAACACCAATAGTACATCCTGATCCGACCAGAAATAGTTTTAAAACATAAAGATAAAAATAAATGGTACGGTGCCTCAAACAGATTTTTTCACTCATTTACCTAAAATGGAGAAAGTGAATTAAAATTCGTAAGATATGTGAAACGAAATAAAAAATATACATTGTTAAAGAAATATAATGGGGAAAAGAGAACATCGCATTTCACCAAAGAGCATAAATTAAATAATATAGGGTTATAGAAACACAATTGTTCTGTACTTTTTCAGCTCTCAAAAGCCAAAGCTTTATTTAAAATAATACATATTTGTCTGTATCTCAGAAAATAATAATTTTATAAAATATTATTCCAAACAAAAGTTGTTTTTAAACTCCTAAAACTTTGGAATGATTAGTTATTTCATATCTCAAATAGTTGCATATATACTTATGATCAAAATCGGAAACATCCTTCTAATCCTCACAGTAATTTTTATGGGAAAATGAGATGCACAATTTTGTTTGTAAGATTAAACAGAACCTGGATATGAATTTTAATCAAAATTGCCAGAGCCGATTTTGAGAAAATCGATTTGGTATTTTTTCATCTTTAAGTGAACTACACTTAAAGTCTGTTCACCGTAGGAATTGTTTTCTGAAAGGCCTTTTTCCCTACCAGAAAGCTATTACATAGTAGGATATTGGTAGGATAAAATACCTTTCAGAGAGTAATTCCTACCGTGAATGGAGTATAATTTTAGGGTTAGATAGCCAACCATTCCAAAAACCCTCTACTATTGAATTATTATTATTTTTCAGCCCGTATTATTTCATCTGTGATATCCGCATTTAATTAGGATAGTCAGGCAGGGATGTGGAAGGAATAATTTAAAAGAAATGTAGCCAAATTTACGAAGGAAAATTAAAAACCATTTAGGAAAAACACCCTTAGTACAACCACCAGGATTCCATCCCCGAACTCCCTGTCACCGGCAAATCAGACAAGATAGGCCTGGCAATTAAAGCAATACCATTAAAAATACTAGATAAGATTTTAAATAAAAGAAAGAAAAGGTGGAATATTCACATACATATCCATATGACGTCGCAGATATCTAGGACCCTTGCCGTGACTCCAAGCGGAGTTGCCACAGTTAACTCTGCAGTCTGTTGCTAGAGAGAGCCGTGGCATAGTACAATCGGGTACAAAAACAATAATCATGCAATGGAAATATACACTGGACTCACTTTTGTCAATCTATAACTGTAACACATAACGGCATCCGTTTCTACAAACGAGACTGGATACAAGACCTGTTGGAGACTCTAGTCTTCGCATGTGCAACCAATGCTGGCGCTACAGATTTTGCCGTTCTGTGAAAATGCTGACTGGCCGCCTCTATCTTACACTATATACGCCATCTTTTATCCTCTATGCTCGATATTAAAAACCACATCAAATAAAATATAATTTTGACATTACGCTCCTGAGAATCACTGCCCACCATCTGACATTGTGTACAATTGTACACTAACATAACCTCAGGAGCACACTGGGTGCTGCACTCAGTTGTCGGTTAAACCAAACACAGTAAAATGGGGTGCTAGAGTGAGGCGAGAGTTCGTTAAACTGAAAGATAACGGTCATGGCAGGGAGAGGTGTTGAGAGAAAAAAGAGAGAATCACAATGTGTTTCCGAGAAACTTCACCGACATAATACCTGAAAAAGGCTGAGTCCTTTACTGGCGCTAAGTCTAAGAACCAGAATTGACACTTTGTTTCAACTAGGACTTTGACTCTCTACTCATATTGAGTACTGTCTAATTTATTACAATGTTCTAATATTTCGAAATAATTCCCTGCACTAACGCACGCGTGGCACACTAGGTTAGAAAGGAATGTCTATTGAGACTAGCGAGAAAAAGGGGAGATATTCCACCACTCTGCAGCGTGGCTACGTTGAATCCACTCCAGTTAGTAATTCCTACAAATAATTTAATTTGTTAATTTTATATTCCTGCAGTGACGGCTTGTTAGGAGCTGGAAAACATCCTATTCAGGATGCCTAAAGGAGACCGGAAGAAAAAGCCGGAGAATGTCTCGGAGGGGATGGATTCCGGGTTGTAATGCCCCAACTTGTAAACCTTATGTTGTTTCGAAGAGGAAGGATGAGACTGCAGTTTTAATATTTTATTTGCATTTTATATTTAAATTCGGGAATTCTCTTTATTTTGTAATATTATTTTTAATTATTCATTTGCATTTTAGAATATTTAAGCCCTTCAGGCAATTTGGAAGTCAATACATTTCTTCTATTTTAAATGTGCTTACTCGGTGCGTTGGACGATGAAACAAAAAAAAAAGTGAAAGAGCTGATCCATCACTGTGTTTTAGTTTTAAGAGAAATACACCTTTTCCTTGGCACAGGGCGGTTGCATTGTCCAGCCAACCAGAAAGCTAGGATTCAAACTACTCTCTTATGATAGGTTGAGATTGTCACTCCACTCTGGAGTCATCATAATTTGAAAATAACGTGTGGAAGAAACGAACTTTCACTGTCACACGAGAAGGAGACAGGCAGTGATCGGGGTGACGACAAGACGTGTGTTGCTTGTCATTACATATTTAATTATGATTTAATGTACAGTGACCTGCGTAGAGATGGGTCGTTTGTACAAGCTAAAGTTGTTATTATTATTATAGTAATCCATATAACAAGAATACTTTCTAACAATAAATTAACATACAAGTGATCAAAGCATTGTATGAGTGGGAATTTCCTTATAATGATAAACACGCCGAGAAGGGAAGCTGCGCTAGCCAGGGAAGGATATCAAGATTATAAGTCGTATTTGCGAATTCTACAAATGACGAGCCATCATCACAAAAACACCCATTTAGAATTTAATAATTAACTATCAAA
Source organism: Timema bartmani (assembly GCA_902151455.1). NCBI lineage: Eukaryota > Metazoa > Arthropoda > Insecta > Phasmatodea > Timematidae > Timema > Timema bartmani. Next base: position 9,557 of record CABFWB010008319.1, read on the forward strand.
CGAGGGGCTTCGTAGGATATTATAAATTGGTGCCCATCGAGGGGCTTTTCTTAACTATTATAGGGTCCGAAGAGGAGTTGGACATGAGCGTACTGGAAACTAAAAAAGCGAGCCAAAGGGTGACTGCGATGCACAACTTCATCAACAACCTGTTCCATGACAAGAAGGTCACCAAAGGTGTCATGAACAGGCTCAAGTTCGTAGTTGACAATCTGCTATTGATAGTAACGAAACAAGAGGGACAAATCTAGCAACTGGACAAGGAGAGCGTGCAACTTAGAGAAAAAGATTCAAGAGGAAGTGACAACGATGAAACCCACCTTTGGACATATAGCGGCAGCAGGGCCGTCTGGCGGACCAAGGGTCAGCAAAGTTTTCATTTCTTCTAGCAAAGGGGAGGATACAAAGGAAATTCAATCAAAGGTAATGTCAAAGTTAAACCAAGCTAAGGACAGAATCAGGATCCGTTCCATCAGGTCAGCCGGTAAGGTAGTGGTCGTAGAGACGGAAACTACAGAGGACACAAACAAGGTAAGACAAGGTATCCTGGCACTTGAAGGGCTCAAGTATGAGCACCCGAGGAAAAGACGACCACTAGTTACGATCTTTGACGTACCCACAGACATGACCGCGGACGAACTAGAAGAGACAATATACAGGAAAAATCTAGAGGGGAAGATTACGAGGAAGGAGTTTGATGAGGGGTTCGAGCCGAGATTTCGGACGTGAAAGAGGGAGAGGCGTGTCACCAACCAAGTCGCTAAGGTCTCACCAAGAGTCCGAAGTTTGCTGGTTGGGGGCCACGTATATCTACGATTCAGTAGCGTCTCGGTAAAGGACTTCCTTGTGGTGACAAGGTGCAATAGGTGCAGGGACTTAGGGCACCGAGTTAAGTTCTGTCCAAAGAAGGAATCGGCGTTTGGGCACTGTGGAAAGGAAGGCCACGAGTTGAGTGACTGTAAGAAAAGATGGAAGTAGTGCATCCCTTGCTCTAGTAGAGGGAAAAAAAAGTGTAAACACCCAAATACCAGGGAGTATCCCACGTACCAATTGCTTCTGGACAGACAAATCCAAAGCACGGACTATGATGAGTGACAACTTACGAGTATTGACAACAGTACTACAGCGTGTACTGGACCAACCCACCCGGATGAATACGGACAGACAATGCGATGGAAGTAAAGGTAAGCCAAGTAGTAAGAAGAAACATTCACCCTCGAGGGTTCGGAGAAATATGAGAAGAGCTGCATAGCACAGAAAAGGTAAGATATCCAGGGTGCCTGTGACGAAATCTCAATCTCAATCTAGAGATGATGAAGCCGTAAAGGATGAAGTAGCAATTGAAAATGTAACTTCAACTGTGGAAGAACTTAAGGCAAAATGTAAGATTTGGGATGTCCAAAGATGGACATTTTGGAAAAAGGGCCCGATCTTAATACATGGTAGAGTTATAGAGGAGGATAAATAAACTGAAGAAGGGATGGAAGGTGAGCAGCACACGACGAAGCCACCAGAAACGTCTCTTATAAAAGAGAAGGCAGCAGATGGGGATGAGAAAAGGCACTGGCAGAGGAGAAGAGCCCGAGTGAACCGAAAGATCGAGGCTGGAGGAGCAACAACTCCTCCATCTGGCCATGAGGCATATGATTAGGACGGGTCATGAAAAGGGCGTGGCTGTTGCTTTTGCCACCCCCAAGGCCTTGGACAGGATACAGCTTAGATAAATGAACCAACCGACTAAGGCGAAGCCACTTATTGATAGAATTGACAAAGTCTTCGTAAGGAGGAATGAGAAGCTCGACGTTGAGGAACCCTACCAGCACTTTGTGAAGGCTAACGGTCGCATAGCATTTGACTCAAAGGATGTTTTACCCAAATGTTATGTGTTTACCCACAACCCGTAATGGCTGATAGCGATTTTAAAATAAAAATTGGGCAGTTGAATGCTATGAGGAGCAGGACCGTTATGGATGGAATCAGGAAAGTGATGGAGGAATTACATCTGGACTTTGTCTATCTGCAGGAACCGTTCAGCACGAGTAGTAGAATCTTGCAAATTCCGGCAACTATGAGAATCGTGGCGACTGGGGAATCACCGATGAGTGTGATGTTAATTTGTTAATCTTTAAGTCACATTAAGGTCACGAGAATTGATCAGTTCTGCAATGAAAAGGTCATATGTGTCGAAGTAAGATTGAAAATGGACACATTCATTCTTGTCAAGCCGGGTGGATACATGGCCTTGTGCTGGGCAGAGTCTGCGAGGTTACTGCTGGATACCTTGTTTCCGGATGACAACGCGGACCCGGGCGATGATGATGAGAACCAGGTAATGGCGAGACAAGACATGATGAAGGAATACGATAATAGAGAATAATAGAGAGGCGACTGATCCAGTGACCCAGGTTGAGATTATTAAGGTAATAGCTGAAATGAAAATTAAGAAGGCTCCTGGACCTGATGGGATCAAGGTTGGGGTCCTTAAGAAAATCTGTGAGCAGATAGCTTAACTCTCCTTCACTAAGGAAGGGCGCTAAGTTTAGCACCCGTAAAGACGACATACGTGCTGTTTAGCGGGGTACTTAAGAGAGACCCGATGATAAATATTAATAGACAGACCATTAGACGTAGTAGATGCACCAGATATCTTTGTTTTTGTTTTTAAAATATTTATATTTAGGTTAAGTTAGTTTTAGGTACATAAGGCGCCTCACCAGGTGTTGAATAGGGGGATGCTCGCACCCACTGGAGCTTTCGCTGACTCTGGGAACTATTAGATCTAGAGGTCAGCGGGACATCCAACGGTGGAGAGTACCAGGGGCGTAAAATACCTGGGGTGGACCAACTAGTAGGACAAAAACTATATAGTACGAATATAAGGACAGTTATATTAGGTGCAAATTACATAATTTAACTATTGTTTAAAAATTGGATATGGTATAATAGATGATATAGACAAAAATATGTAGGTAGATTTAGGTCCCGAATTACCCTCTAGATGTCGGGACGGATAAAAATTAAATATTTTAAAAAATATGATTTTATTAAAAAATGTATTTGAGGTATTTAATGTGCATTTTCCTAACCGAATGATTTAAGCACACGACTGATAAACTTACTTAAATAGATCTAGAAGAGACACAACATTTAGGACCCAGCCATCAATTAATCACTGTGAAAGGGAAAACCCTCATTTCACCAATGGCAAATATTTCGACCATGCCATAAATCGAATCCAGGACCCTTATCTTAATAGACAGACAAGTTACCAGATGAGCTAGGGTGTTGGATTTTTTGAAATAACAAATTGAAAGTAGAAGTTTGACAATTTGAGATTAAGAGGGTTCTTTACATTCAAAGTATCTGATAAGACTTTCTAATAGGTCACGCCACACCATGGCGAGCCCATATACGAACACAGAGTGGACCCAGGGTCCTCTATATCAGGTACCAGAACGTGGTGGATGCGAGTGCGGGCACAAGAGGAGGTGAGGTCCAAGGCGCACAACTGGTCGCGCACAAGACGGCATTGT
>CABFWB010008320.1:0-18685 GCA_902151455.1 Timema bartmani
TTTTTCGTCAAGAGGTGAATCTTGGGCCGAAGGCGCAAACTTGAGTAACTTAGGGGCCCACCGGCCCAGTCCGAGCCTGGCAACATGTACCACGTGCAACATCGTGATTGAGTATACTGGTTCACTGGTCCATGTTTGACGTGCAGCAAGCGTTTAGCTGTTGCTGATTCGGTCAATCTGTGTGCAGCTTTCTGACAGTTCAGTACACTATGTTGGACGACCAACAATTTAACAATAATTTTGTATGTATTTTTGAAAGATATCCTGAAATGTATGTATACACGCGGAAGGATTATTCCAAGACAAATGTGTTAGATAAGATGTGGGTGGAAATAACATGATTTTGTTAGGAATTTTTGCTGGTTAGGAAGATAGAACCCTATAAACACTAATAGAGTGAGCCCAAAAACGTCGTTTCTTCTTTCGCCTTTTGATAATATTGCTAGTAGTGTCAGATACTCTTCATCAGACGATCCCATTATGACTGTATTCTCCCATGTGCCATGTGCCATTCTATCTGAACGTTTGTTTTACATGCTGTCTGATTCATCAAAAATGTTGCATGTTTCATGCACCATCCGGTGTGAAAGATGCTTTGCACTTACTCACGGGGTGGCACGTGGCACATGTTGCATACAGCAGCGTGTGCCACACCTCCAGGTCTGAAATGTATCAATTTCTAGCAAGTGTTAATTCAGTGATGGTACATGTGTTATGTTGCATGCTTCGTGTGCTATGTGTCCGTTTAATCCGGTGTGAAGGTTGACTTAAAGTGGTTTTGAAACTTCAGAAATTCCATCCTCACAAGAAATACCGTGGTGTGAGGATATATTTATCTTCAAGTAGGCGGCTTCTTTAAATCACAAAGATGAAATGCTAAGAATGCTGCAGATGAGCTTCCGTGGATTCACTTCTTGAAAGAGGCTGTGATGAAAGCAAACAGGAAATTTTCGTCACCTTCGATCGTTCTTTCCTCAGTAGCAACGAGTTTGTCAGCTTTTTTGCTTAATGAACAGTCATAAAACTCTATAGTAAAAATCTAAATAAATTAATTCTGCATAATTATTTCTATGCGTCACAGATTCTTCTTAGTAGATCTACTAATATCACCAACTCTTGGTAAGGACCGAATATGTATTATCTTTGTTTAGGAGTTCTGGACCAACTTAGAAGGTGCTAACAACGCCATACGGTCGTAAAGAATGTGTTTGAAACTTTGCATGAGCCAGCAGAATTGATCAATGGGAGGTTAAATTGTATTTCCTTTTAAGGAAGTCGTCAACCAATTGGGGTAAAAACATATACATTTGGCAGTTTTTGTTTTTTAAAAAGAATTTGAGCCAGTCTCATCTAGATATAACATTAATGATATTTGGTTTTCAACTTTCACTATATTACTAGGCAAGTTATTTTATTATTATTGAATGATGTGTGTTTTTGATAATTTAAACTTCAAAATAATTAGGGATCGCACCTTCGAGTCCCTTAATCCTAAGGAGTATTCGTGATTCTATCAAATATTGGATTCGAGATACGAAAAAAAAAAAGAGTGTGCGAATAATCGTAATGTTGAAGTCGAGTTCTAAGGTCAAATCTCTTTATCTTTTAATTTTTGAACAAATGGATTGATATAAACAAAAATTGTGACGTACAGTCACCCAACAGGACAGCAAAATGCTAGGTTTTGAAATTAATCTCGTCCCAAAACATCAATCGATGGTACTCAACCAAAAAAAAAAACTACTAAAATACCAATGAGTTTGTTTTCAAAACAAATGATAAAAGCTTACTCTTTTTACCATTAGCAAAATTAGTGGAAATAAAATAAAACCATTATCTAGGGTTGCAGGAGTATGATCTTATTTTTTTAAGGATTAATATAATTTACGTAAAAAATAACTAAGCTAGATTAAAACAACTATTTATTTAAAATACAAACAATTAACAGATCCCTAAATAAAAAATCTAATTCCAAGACAAATGAATTAAAACTATATATTTTATGTGGTATTTTTTTCGGTAAGTTAAGTGATGAATAGAAGAAAAATAGCGTAAGGCTGCTAATCTTAAATTTTTTCTTGTATATATTATGTTTTATGACTAATACAAATGTTACTACTATAATTCTCTTGACAATACAAATCGTTTTCATTAGCAATATCTTATTTCCATTTCATAGAACGGTTTTGTCACAATCTTATATTTTGTAATATAATTCTTAACGGGTGGACAAAATATTGCGCATGCGCCATCAGAGAAGAGCAACTGATGATGCAGTGAGATACATGCGTGCAGCGTGAAGAATATAATTCAAAAGAAAAAGATCCAAATCGCTTTACTAATGCATTACACAAGATCTAAAATGGTTTAAGGCTTTTGAATTATTTTTAAAATATTATGTTTTTTTAAAACTTGAATATAAACTAAAAACAATTTAAAATTACATTCTCATAAATAATCCAGTTTACAGTTTATTACAATAAACTTTTGAATTAAAAAACTTTACATATGTACCATTAAAATTCCAACATGTGTAATTATCAAAATTGTCTTTTAGAAGAGTGACAAAACGATTAGAGCTCAATAAAACGCTTAATGTTGGCGTGAATGTCGGTAATGGCTCAGCAACTATTTAGCATTAGATATGTTTCCCCCCAATGTGGTTTCATAAATTCTTTCCAGGCAAATGCTGGTGAATTTCTATACTATTTATCGTTACTCCTCTTGCCCTAGGTTAAATTAATAAAGTTACTATATAGGCAAAACACTTATCTCTAAACTTTACTAAAAATACTATTAGTTGGTTCATAAACTTGACTTGAGAATCTTGGCACTAAGTTTGGTTTTAAAAGTGATATTGATATATTCTCCCAAGTGGGCACGAGGTATAAATGTTAAGCTCATATAGTTTACAGGTGAGGGAGAGAATTCTACCTTCATCCAAGCCTAGATTTAAGGGGGCGACAGGGGCTAACGCCCCAGGGCCTCCACAAACTGTTGTAATTCCTTATCTTCATCATCTCTGCATCTTTAGAGCTATATGATAAAAAAAATATTTAAAAAATTTAGTGTACGTGTTTTCATGACGTTCAAAAAAACTATCCCCGCTGATGCGACTTTGATTCAACTGGGATTCGAAATAGCAGAGCTACCAGGCCTGGTTAGTCACTGCATTTGCGGTCCCAGCCACGGTTTGGAGACGATGATGAAATAATATATCTTTCAAAAACAATTATAATTAATATCTACTAAAAACATAAACATTTCCTAAAAACTTTAATTTCTATGAAATTTAATAGTCTTATTTAAAAATATAAAATTTTGTCAAAATAGTTTTAGTCCTCGAAGTAAAACTGCTCTTTAAATATTTCACTAAATTTTTTCCATTCTTTCTTTTTCAACCAAAGAGTATAAGTTTAAAATATATGCATGATTTTTGTATTTAAAAAAAGTCCTTTACAACACTTATAGGCTATTATTTAAATGTCTGCCATTAACTGCTATTTAAAAAAAACTATAAATAGCTTCTAGAGACATAAAATATTACATTTTCTTGCTCACACCACCCCCTTACCCCCAACCCCAGCTGTGACCCCAAAAACTCCTCACCCCACAAAATGTTACTCTGGCTACAACCTTGGTTGTATGCCCTCCCTAAAATGGATGCACCAACTCTTTACAAAAAATAGTTCTAGACTAGGTATTAAAGTGATTTTTAAGAAAATTTTAATTATATTGTACCTTAACCTACGTTTAAATATTTCCTGAATAGCTTTACTTTTTTAAAGATGAATATTTTGATGTATAAAATTGCATTCCAGTTCTGATTTCTTTTTTTATAGTGCTCACGTATAGGTGTTTAAGCATATTAGGTTGAACGATGGTTTTTTAAACTTTACAAGAATGTTTTTTATAATTATTTCTTAATAAACATAGATTACATATAAACATTAAGACTGTTGACAGTAAAATTCAACCAACTTTAATATAATTAGTCTTTATGGACATTCTATTGGAATTTCATGAAGTTAATTTCTTTTGGCATTAAAGAATTTAATTTTAATAATGATCAAGCTTATTAAATAATCTACATTCAACATAATATTGTTTTTTTTTAATGTCTCAGAATCGAATGTGAAGCTATGACAATACTTCAAATGGTAACAATCCAACATAATTAACTTTCATAATTAATGTTCTCTTACCTTCCAGGGAGAGGCTGCAGGATGGAACGACACAGACAGGCAAAAGAATCTCTTTCAAATCCTTCGACCAAATAATTGTGGCTAATCTCACTATTAGCGGGTAATCAGCGTGTGTGTAAGTTAAACAACGGAGGCAAACTCTTAGCGACTAAAAAGCTGCAGCTCCTACAAAACTGATGGACGGTGTTGAGAGAGAGCGAGTGTGTGTGTGTGTGTGTGTGTGTGTGTGTGATTCCATTTGGGCGCTGCTGCATAGTAACTAGGCAACACATGCTTGCGTCACTGTACTAGCACCGTCTCGCTCTTCCTCGAGTCAACATCGTGTAGAGCTATCTCTCTCGCTCCACATGATGTGAACATAGGGAGGGGCTGGGGACGACCTTCGCGAATACTTCCAACTGGCGCGATTTCTCATTAAAAACGTTCTGATTCCCAATTAAATAGCGTCCATCACTTCCTCCCGACGAAGGAAATACATATTCTAATATAAATATTTACAAGCAAACACCGAAAAAGGAGTTAAATATTAATTGAAAGTAGTAAAGTCGGTGTTTGATTATAATAGGATGGGTGGAAAGAGAGGAGAATGGGGGGGAAGGCCCCCACCAACAAAATGGCCGTCGCTATCGCCGTCCTTGTGCAAAAGTTTCACGACGTCAGCACACCCTGGCGGCACGCGCAATCCATGATCCGCTGGCCCGGCGCTCTGCCAAGGCCACGTCGCGGGGCCCCGAGACAAAATGGCGGACCGCGGAGAAAGAACCCGACAATGCCGACCCCGACGCGTTTGTGAAAAAAAATGACGATGACTACGGGGTTTGAAACGAACATTTGAGAAATAAAAATTAGTTTCGGTCCCAGCTCCTATATAAAATGAAACAAAAAATCGTATCAAAAGAATATTTGGTTTTGAACATAAATAATCGACAAAAAATTTTTACAAACCCAATATTATGTGCGCAACAAGCTTTTAGGATGCATTTATTTTTTAATAAAACCAAATAGATTTGTTCAGAGATGGTTAAAATTATACATTATTTAAATATAACTAATATTTCCCTCCTACCGAATAAGGTATAGCCTAGACCCACGCGAATGTTGTGACAATAGGCCTACTAAAAAAAACCAAACACGTAAAATTAATTTAAGATGTCAACATTTCAAGCTAATTCTATATGAAATACGCTACTAATCAATTAACTTTTAAAAATATACTGTATAAATATCACTAAAATAGTCTAATCAAGAATTTTAAATTACGTATGATGTTAATATGTTAATATCGTTATCAAATAATAAGTTTAAAAACCTTTAGCATTATTTTATACCATATAGTCCTATAAGAATACTTAAATAAAACTTATCATTACCTTAAAAAAGTGTTGTTAGAACAAGGGGTTGGGGGGCGTTAATCCCCTTGGATGGAATAAACTTCCTCCCCTCTATGGATTTAGTTCACTCTTTTGATTTCTTGAATATGAAGGTGAAAGATGGCTTTTTATCAAACTCCAAATATCTTCTAGAACTAGAGGCATCCAATTTTCCGAAAATTCCAAGGGGAGGGCCACTCTAAATAGCTTTCAGAGGCATTTAATTTGCCATAAAGTTCTAGGTGAAAACCACTATAAATAGCTTCTAGAAGCATCCAATTAAAAAAAAAATTCGGGAGAGGTTCACTCTAAAAAGTTTATAGATATAGGCCTATCTAATTTTCAAAAAATATCTAGGTGAGCACCACTGTAAATAGCTTCTAGTGGCAACCAAATTTTAAAAATCTGCTGGAAGTCGGGTACTCCAAATAGCTTTAGAGGCATATAATTTTCTAAAAAAAAAATATGGGTGAGCGATTACTTCAAAAGACTCTAGAGGCATCAAACCATTAAAAAGTTGCTGAGGGAAGACCCATTCCAAATCGCAACTGAAGGCATACAGTTTTCAAATATTTGCCGGGAGAGGTTCCCTGGCCTCTCACCCCCATACACAAGGCTTGGGGGTTCAAAGCCCATCAAAGAAGCGCTTATTTTGCTGACCCCTCTCCCTCCGCCATTGCTTTAAACTATAATTAAACCCTTAAAGCCAATTTACTTTGTTCTTCATTAAATAAACAACTTTTTCACTAAATGCCGTATATAATGGTAGGTTATACTTTTAGTTTTTCGCTAAAAAGGTTAATTATAATTCCCGTGCGTGACATTATGTTACCACTCATGAATGTAAACAAGCAAACAACAAAAGCCTGGTTACAAACCTCCCCACCTCTACCCCTTCAGGTAATTGGTTACTGTTCGCCTTCTTTTCTATAGACTAAAAAAAATTGAGAAAGCCTTCCGGGTAATTGGTTATGTCTGTGGACCCTTCATGTTGCCTAAAATAAATTACTACTTCTGCAGGAATGTTTGTCCTAATGTTTATGTAATAGAGTCTATATTTATAGCGCGCTTACAATTAAATATTAACCTAAATGTAGCTCTAAGAGAAAAGCTGTGAGCTAAAATAGTGTTTAATTTAAAATCAACAATTGAGTGTAGAGCATCCGCATAGCTGTTCATAAGAGTCCGTTCACGATAGGTTTTTACCTGGATGACAGTTCGAAAATTATATGTTTAGGCTTTGGGTTGACAACACTTGTAAAAGATCACTGTTTTGTTATAAATGTTAAGTTTTTTAATAACATGTTATATTTTACATTTAAAATAACGTAAACTTAAGTTTTCTCACACTATTTCATTACTTTTAATAATTTCTTTTTATCCAACTCGAAACAATATTTTAAGCATAGTTAAAAGTACTTATTCTTCATTTTGGAATGTTATCTATCATGTGTAATATAGTGCATACATTAATACCTTTTGATACAGGCATCGTATTTCCTATTTCCTTGGAAAAGAGAAAATACTTGTAATTTTTTTATATATAAAAAATTATTTAATAATTATTTTATCGAATTTGAAATATTTAACTGAACACAATATTTTCATCAACTGCATGGGTGCATCATAGTAAAAAAAAACTTGTTTACCGTCATGTTCAATCACATGGTTTAAATTCATCGTCGCCATTTTGAAGCTATGTTCGTTAGAAGTTTTTGTGAAAGTGGTGTGAATAATATAATTTTTAAGTGGAATAAAATGATAAATAAGCTTTGTGTCTGACCTCAAATAAATATATAAATAATATTGGCCTAAATTACTGTGGTTAACTATCACATTCATACATTACCATCTGTTTTCATTACAGTTATCCAAAGTGATAGATGTCAGCTGTTGGCGTAGGGATATAGCCTATTAGGGACTACTTCTAGTAACATTTCGAGCTGTCATCCAAGTAAACTAAGGTCGTGAATAAATTATACGGTCTAACGCGTCACTCTTGAGTTAGACTGGATTCACAATGAGTAGATCGGGGATCGAATCCCACTTGGGTGTACTGAAGGCGTTTTTTCATTAATGGGTTCACACTCTCTTTTCACGCAAATTTGAGTACATTTTGTCTTAAACTCCTTCCTCATCCCTATTTGATTAGCATAATAATGTATGTGTATATCCAGAACGGGTAGGTACTAAAACATTGGGGGTTAGGGGGGAAAGTTATACCTTACTAGAAATTTGTGTTAATGTGGCCATGGCCGTCTCGGTAAGCGAGAAATGGCCACGCAGACGTTCAACTTTAGTGCAATATTTAATTCTATAATGCATTATTTTAAAATATGTTTCTGGCCAAACTAAAGTTAAAAGATTCTAACAGGGCCCTTTTTTCTTAACAATCCTATAGTTTGAGTTTTATTAATAGAAACAAGTGTGTGAAAATGTGACATTAGCTCATTTTCAACGACTTTTTAAACATACCTATTTGAGAAGCTATGAGAGTACTCTTGATGAAAAAAGGGCTCTAGATTTAGCCTTCCTCTAAGAAATATAGTAATTTTTTTATAGACTCAAAACAATTTTTTTTTTTAAAGATATTTGAGAACAGCGTGATCTCCTCTTTACCTTGAAGTAAGACGTTTCGTGGTTTTCTTTCCCCTCTTTCTTATTGACATGACAAGGGGTGGATTTGGATGAAGGAAGAGAGAAGTAGTTCTAGAAAACGACACAAACCATCGTGTGGCCTGACAGCGATTGATACTTTCTCGCTGACAGAGACGGCCACCTTGAGTATCTTAGTGAAACAAAATTTAAATAATAGCTCCTTTGGATTGAAATAGTAAATTCCTACCTTGGAATGCAGAATTTAATCTACTAGGGTATAGTCCAATTAATTGGGGTACCCGGTTCATTACCCCCTTCTTCCCTCCCGCCAAGTAGACATCTCACACTTCCTGTCAACAACACTCGACCACATATCAACACTCCAAGCAGCGCGAGCGCTCCAAGTAAAAGGAAGTTGACACACTACAGTGTGGTCTGTCAGTTTACCTTTCTTTTAGATTCATCAACAGCGTCGAATTATAATCAAATTATAAATAAATTTATCGTGCGTTTTTAATCACCAGGTTGTATCAGAAGATGACATAAAAGCAAGCCTCAGAGTCAGATTTGTGGGTTGTTACCGAGGTGAAGACGGGCTTGACGTGACTGTACCAATGATTTGTTATCTCTCCCTCACTATCCATGTGACTTAACAACCTCCGACAAAACTACATACATTTAGTGAGATTATTGATTTAAAAAAAGTATTGATTCAAAACCTTACAGTTTGATAGTCAATGGGATTAAACTATTTACTTGTAGTCACTTCTGTGGCTACGTACTGAAAGCGCACAGGCCCAATTTGTGTAGATCCTACCTGTTTTGGAGTACAGTAGAATTTTTAAAATTCAAAGTCCAAGAGATATCTTCAAAAAAATCGAAATTCAAAATAACCATTTGCATGGGTATTTAGGGAACTGGTACACAATAAATCAATAACCTTAAAATATGCTACATATAATCTCACACATTTTAAATATATCTGTCACACACATACACAATCCATCCATACATAAAATAAATGGTACGGAACTCCGCACGTAATTTCTCGCTCTATTGTTTGGTAATGGAGATATTTACTAAAAATTCGAAATATAATATACACTAGTGAACCCGAGAACAAAAGGCGCTAGACATACGTAAAACATTTTTTATTCGTGGTTTTAAATTTCATAATTTTATTTTTAAAGAATTAACGTCTTAATTTGTATATTTGTACCAATAAAAAATATCGATATTGGGTCCCCGAGGGCCAACATTTCGTATTAAAATATTTACTACCGGTTAAAATTTTCATCAATTTACTAGGGGATGAACATTTTATAAATTTTGACTAATAAAATAGGTAATTATTGACTATTGAATCTCAAATGAGAGAGATAGAATCGTTATAGCCGATTTTGAGATGATGGAATTTTTCTCTTTTCATCCTCTAATAAACTGCTATTAATTTTAGGGTTAGACAAACACAAAGACAGATGGTGTTGCAAAAACAACTTTTTAGAGTTCGGGGGGTCATGAAACGTCGACATCCATCAACATTTCGGGCTAGATTTTTTTGATGGTCGTAATACTTTACCTTAAAAGTGTTGGCAGAGTTAAAAGAAAAATATATTTGTGTATAGCATGAAAACTTTTAATTTTATAAAAATATATTTAAAGTAAAAGATGTTTATTATAAATAGATCCACATAAATGCAATGATAAGTAATTTCATATCTCAAAGACTTACAGAGATAAAATTAAAAATTAGAATTTACGCATCAGACCGGAACTCTTAAAGTCATTTTGACTAAAAGTTGAGAGTAGCCATTTGGTTTGTAATATTGATCAAAGCTTAGAAATGAAATGTAATCAAAATCGTTAAAGCCGATTTTGGTAAAATCGATTTTTTCTCTTTCCGCCCCTAAGAAAATTACCCTTAATTTTAGGGTTTGATATCTAATTCCAAAAATTGCGAAAACTACTTTTTAGGGTTCGGGGGTCATGAGACATCCATCAAAATCAAGAGTTCAATTTTTTTGACGATCACCATACTGTAAGGTAGCGAGAAAGTAAAAATATTGATATTGGGTCCCCATGGGCCAACATTTCGTATTAAAATGTCGACTTCCGGTTTAAAATTTTAGACATTTTATTAGGGGTTGCACATCTTATTGTTATTGCATTGCTATTAAATTTCTCATTTATAAATTTTGACCAATAAAATAGGTAAATATTGACTATTGAATTCAAACACAAAATATAAAAACTTGGAAAAATTAGCATACGAGGATTGCAGACTTAAATTAAATGCGTACAAACTCGAAACAAATTAACACTGTAGAGGCATCGAATTATTAAAATATTTCCTTATATAATTCAAATTAAATGTTATTTTTTACCACTGATTTAAATAGAAATTACATGGAGAATCATGGTGGGTTCAAATTCTCCAATTTTTCGAACTAACCAATGTGGGATTAGCCAAATCCTACTGTATAACAGAGGCGCACAAGGTAGGTGCATCAACAGCAAATGTTTGCAGTCTCCGAGCCCCATATCACAACACCGTTTGCTGACATCAGACTGATTACATTAGACGAACAGACTCACAACTCAATCACCACTTTCTAGATTCATTCGCTTTACTGTATCATTCAATTTGATCCGTTCGTTCACGAACGACACATACCTATTTCAATTTGAGCTGTAGTGTGTTTGCATCCAGCTCATTTCCGTTACTTATTTCTGAACTCATTCCCTTAACGGCTGTGAGCTATGGACGTGGTGGTGACTGACTAATAAAGGTAAAGAAATGTATATCTTTAAGAAATTACAAGTATCGGGATTTTCTTGAGTTAGCCAGTGGACATTTTTCATCGAGATGCACTACAAAAAAATTGCAACGGTTTGGTCCATTCAAATCCAATGGACATTCTGGTATTAGAGATTGTAAGTGAACACAACATGGGAGGCGGCTTCAGAAGCATGCTCTAAGGAATTTCTGTAAGCGGAAATTGGTTGATAATTTGACTGAAAGATCAACTAAAACCATTTGAAGTGTACTTATGGGTATTGACAGCAATGAAATGGTTAAAAAATCGTCAATGATACTAGACTAGGATGGATGCATAAAAAGTATTCTGTAAGGCTAAAACCTTAGTTGAAGCAATTGATAAATTAAAAGAAATCAAAATTCAAACAAACGAAGCAAACTTAAAATTACTCCACCATACTTGGAACTTTCAATGTGTGTCCAAAACATTTATATCAATTATACCCAGTTCTTTCATTTGTCAGTGGTGAATATCAACGTGTGATTTGTTTATCACTCGTTAAAAGTACAAACGTCTATTTTAAAACTATACATAATTTGTGTGCTGGCCAGCTTTCTCCGTAAGGTTTTATTTTGGATTTTGAAAAGTCTGCTTATCTTTCCATAGAAATGATATTTCCTGAAGGCACTATCAAGGCTTGTTAATTCATTTAAAGCGTATAACCCCGAATGGGTAGTAAGAAGCGGTGCTATAAATATAATTTAGGGCAAAATTGGCATAAGAATATTGTCAAACTAGGATTGAAGGTAGAGTACAATAACCCAAAATTGGAAAAGGGTGACTGGTTGAAATAATTTTTTTGTCTTCCCTATGTAAAAAAAAAAAAGGGAAAATTATTGGTGCATTTGTAGATTTAGTTTTGGAAGGACCAAAATATGATGAAAAGTTATTACAGTTTACAAATTATATATTTAGGAGAATTATATTCAACGTGTTAGCTCGTCATTGTGGGAGCAAGAAATCAATATTAATCAAAGGACCAACAACGCAGGTTTGTCGATTTTGTCAGTAACTCCTTCTTATCCCAGCACACCAGCTTCCGATATAGGCCTAATGATCGAAAGCGAGGTTTGGCAACAGTTAACTGAGAGAGAACGTAGATATAGCTTTTCTCCGTAAGACCTGCAGTTCTCTCAGCGATGATATCAGGTGTGGACATTTAGGCTGAAGGCCCTTACACACAACTCACCACCCCATATTATGTTTTTTTTTCACATCAAGAGTGAATGTCGTTATTTCAAAGGGAAACTTTAGTGCTGTTAGGTTGCTACACATTGATTTATTAATTTATTTGAAGTATTTAAAATCGCATTTTCTGAACCCACTGATTATATCAGCACACTAGAATTGGCACTATGGTGAAGCCTATGATATGGTCATAGTGGTGTTTGTAAAGGTAAGACTGTAACTTTCGCCGTAAGCGAAGTGTAAATAATAGACTAATAAAAACTGACAAAAAAAATTAAACATATTATATGTGTATTTTAGATATCAATAATTTTACTGGCGAAGCTTTGCAACTGTCAACTGTCGAAGCAAAAACATAAGAACTACGCCTTAAATATTTTACCAAATCATCTAGTTACAGGGTTTCTTGGCCTAGTTGGAGAGTTATGTAGTGTTCAAAGGTACCCTAGAACAACTAGAGTCTTTGTGTTTGAAAGTTTTATCACTCTACGTCATTGGTTATTTTCTATTTAAAAAAAATAATAAACTGATAAGAAACAGACGTATGTTACAAATCTGATTTATTGAAGCAGAAATGTTAGTTTGGTTTTTAGCTCAAAAGCATTTTGTATTCATATGAATTCACCAGTTAAAAAGAGACAATCTTTCCTCCCGGTCACGCGGTTTAAGGCTCGAGTCTCAATGTATTGCCAGTGAAGAAGAGGTTGAGGTTCAAATCTGGTCTAGGTGCACAAGAGGTTATTTTCCCATCCCTTCTTCTTGCTACCAACTAGTATTTAACTTCCCTCCTCATCTCAACCCCTTGTATTAAGATGTGATAACCTTGTATTTAAACGTACTAACGGAAAACACAAAAACCCGCACTGATGGGAATGTGGTTTAAATGTTAAGCTCGTTTAATCTGTTTTGACAAGGAGGTTAGGGCTCGAATCCCAGCTGGGTTACTGTTGGTGGGTTTTTTCTAAATGATTTCTTACTCTCTTTTTACGAAAATTATTCAGTACCCGCTTGAGTGACCGCATGGTCTAAGGAGTCACTCTCATATTAGAATTACCTGCTGAAGATGAGGAGATCGGGGTTCAAATCCCGGTTGGGTCTAACTAGGGTGGTTTTTCCACTCTCCCTCCGCGTGAATTCGGATACGATTGCTCGCTCTAAAAGAGCTCAACTTCACTCATCCTTAAGCCATTAGCGTAGTTAATTGCTTACAGCCCGGATGGGCGGTGAGACGTAGTGAGATGCTGTGAAACAAAAACGGACGCACAGCGGTGCACTTTCTAAACGTCCGTTCCGCGAGTTTCGCGCAGTTTAAGCTCTCTTAGTGATGTCATGGAATAAAGGTTGCAGACCACGCAGTCAATGACCAGAGCTCAGATAGAAGAGGAACCCATTGGGTGGACAAAAAGCACTAGACGGGGGGGGAGACTCGATAGTTTCCGAGAGACTGGTGGTCGTTAGATCTAAGCCAGGCGTGTGTCAAGCGCGTTTAGACCATAAGAACCACATCTATTATTAAAAATACTGAGGGAGGACCACATTTCAAAAAGTAAAAATCCGCCTTGGTGGTTTAGTTAGCTAACGCACTAGTTTCGTGTTGAGCTAGACTGCTGAGGACGGGGAGATTGAGGTTCGAATCTCGGTTGGGTGAACTGGGGTTGGTTTTTCCTAGATGGTTTTCCACTCTCCCTCCACAAAAATGCGGGTTCACTTCCTCTAGATTTGACTTTCCCAATTTCTAGCCCATTAACGTAATTAGTACTTAAGCGAATAACCCTAACGGGTAGTCAGACGCAATGTAAATTTAAAAAAAAGCAAAAAAAAAGTATTATAGTTCTATTAAAAAAATTATTCCAACTGGGTATCTGTTTTTCTTAGCAAAAATAAAAGAAAGGGCCCCCTATATAAAACAAAAAAAAAACTAACCCTATATCTTTTTACCAAACATTTGCGACCTTTTACTTGAACATTTTCAAACTTTTTTTCTATTAATAAAAATCAAACTATAGGGTTATTAAGAAAAAAATAGCCCTGTTAGAGTCTTTCGACTTTATTTTGAAATGAACCATGTTATGAAATAACGCATCGTAAATTTAAATATTGCGATAGAGCTTAAAGTCTGCGCAGAAATTTATCGCTTACCGAGGTGACCCCCTTAACATGCACATGTGCTGCCAAACATTGCACAGATTTGGTGAGCAAATTCAACAGTTTTTGAGAATTAATTATTGTCAAAATTATGGTAGATATGGTCCACCAAACTCACATGGTAAGATTCTCCAAAATGTATTTCCTCGATGTTTATAAAAATAAGAATAGGGTCGCATTGCATGATGGTTCATCAAAAGTTCGTGAACCGCGAGTTTGACATGACTAATCTAACCGTTCTAACGCGTTACTCTCGTGTAAAACTGGGTTGCCACTGACGGGGAGAGCGGGGTTAGAATCCTTGTCAGGTGTAGTGAAGGATTTTTTCCCTCCATAAATTGTTTCTCCCTCTCACTCTATTCAAATGCGGGTAGGTTTCCTCAAACACCATACCTTGCTAATCCTTCTTTCGTTAGCGAATTAATGTGCGCGTATAACCCAAACAGGAGGAGAGGTGGGAGAAAGCTACAAAAAAAAAGTATACTTTCGTGAAAATGGTTTGGTTATGCTAAATCTTTCGTACCTTGGCCAGTACCTAGCCATATCTAATAAGGCATTGAACCTTGGCCTCTTGAATCAGCGCCTTTTACACCAATGGTATTCAACTTTTTTTTTTTTTGTTCGCGTACCCTCAGGATATAATTTCTCTTCAACTCCGTACTCTCAAAATGAAACTAGCCGCCCAGATAAGAATCGCAAATACCCGCTTCAGTGTACGAAATGTCTAAGACGTCACTCTCGCGTTAGATTGGCCTGCTGATGACGGGGATATCGGGGTTCGAATACCGGTCGGGTCTACTAAGAGTGNTTTTTTTTGTTCGCGTACCCTCAGGATATAATTTCTCTTCAACTCCGTACTCTCAAAATGAAACTAGCCGCCCAGATAAGAATCGCAAATACCCGCTTCAGTGTACGAAATGTCTAAGACGTCACTCTCGCGTTAGATTGGCCTGCTGATGACGGGGATATCGGGGTTCGAATACCGGTCGGGTCTACTAAGAGTGAACCCGCCTCGGTGGCGTAGTTGGCTAACGCGCTAGTCGTGTTGAGCCCGACTGCCGAGGACGGGGAGATCGAGGTTCGAATCTCGGTCGGGTGAACTGGGGGTGGTTTTTCCTAAATGGTTTTACACTCTCCCTTCACGCAAATGCGGGTTCACTTCCTCTAATCTCAACCTTCCCAATTCTTAATCCATTAGCGTAATTAGTACTTAAGCGTATAACCCGAATGGGTAGTAAGACGCGGTTCTAAATAGTAATAATAATAATAATAATAATCTACTAAGAGTGATTTTTCCTAAATAGATTCCCACTCTCCTTCCATGCCAATGCGGTTAGATTATCTCTAAAATGCTTCCTTCCTCATCCCTACCCCATTAGAGTGATTAATATATATGCGTACAAACTGAACAGGTAGTAAGACGTGGTGATAAAATAAATCACATAAAAGGTTGGGAAGGGGAGGCACAGAGAAAGGGGGAAAGGTAATGGCGCTTCCAGATCGCTTGTCCCTATGTCTGGGTAGCTTTAGGCTAGCATTAAATGTGACCCTGATTATTCAGCGTTTATCAACTAATATAATATGTGTACATTAATTTTACGTAGGCCCTACCACCTAAGGTGGGCATGTAAGGAATACGAGAAAAGGACAGTATTTTTGCAGTTTTTATATCAAGACATTTTTTTCGGCTAAAATAAATAAAATATTTTTTCAGTACAAACGTAAAGAGTTTAATTTTCTTCACATGGTAATATTAACAGATGTTGAATATCTCTCATGAACAGAGTGAGATGACAATTTTTTTTAAATGAAGAGAAAAGGTTTGTCATTAAATTCCAGGACAACCTAGGCAAATATTCAACATCTGTTGATATCACCGTGTAAAGAAAATTACACTCTATGTTTGCACTGAAGCAATATTTATTATTTATTATGAACAAAAAAAGTTTTTATAGAAAAAAACTGTAAATAGACTACCTTTTCTTGCGTTCCCTACACTCCTACCTTAAGATGTGTTCGCGTACCCCCAGGTTGAATACCACTGATCTACAACATCCTCACGATCCCCTATCCAAAGTGAACTCTGAGTAACCTCTCGTTGTGTTTGTACGGAAGACTGATGCTGGTTGTCAACCCGTCTCACCCAATGTCCAGGTGCTACATCAATATACTGAGGTCACCTTTACATGACCCTTTCCCAGAGGTTGCCGCAAACACCTTGCTTTACTAAGCAGGGGAAAAACAACCATATAAAAAAAAAAGCTACCAAAACGTTTTAATCTTAACAGGTACAACACTCGAGCAACATTTTGGATTTCTAGCAAGGGAGGTTGCAATCCAATATTCATACGAAAGGCCTTTTTAAACAATACAACCTTTGGAGGGGGAGGGGGGGTCAAAATTGATAACATCTTACTATTTTATTCGCGTATTTTTATACATAATGAATAATGATAATATCTAAAAAAGCGACAAAAGTAGATCCATCCAGGGCTGCCAATAATTTCTCACTTCAAAACTCCCTGTTGTTTTTTATAGGTTTCCCATAAATAATTTTTATTTTTCCAGACTTCTTATTTATTGTAGATTAAAATATTGAGGAATTAAATATTGTTTATCAATCAAATTATCTATAAGGTAAGTCATATAATATATGTTCAGAGGATGAGTGTGGATCAAAAGAAAGGGGTAGGCCGTGTAAGACTTGGCTAAATGTTGTAGACGAATTTGTGAAAAAGATAAACATTAAGAGTTTTAAGAATAAAATAACATTTATGACTCGATGTATGGATGTTTGTGAAGCGAAAGGAATATGCAAGGATAGGGAAGTGTGGAGAAAGTTAGTAATGATGGATTAAGTACGGAGATGTTTTTTTTAGCTAAATAAGTAGTTCCTTGCCTACCTCGTCGTAAGGGAACGGTATGGTATTGGTTTCAGTTTCCGTATAGTTTATCCTACATGGATAAAAAAAAAAGCTGTGGTAATACCAAAATTACAATGAGGAGTTAATCGAATGTGATATTTATTTTAGTAAAGCGAAACTACTTTGATTTTAAAACATTTTCGCAAATATTCATTGTTTTATACCTAAAACAAACTATATAAAGAAGACTAGAATAAAACTTTGAGAGTGGAAAATAATTTTGGGGAAAAACATCTTCCCTACACCCGACCGGGATTCAAGCCTGGAAAGCGTCGGTACATGAAAGTAGATATAGTAACTTTTCTAGCTGTCAGATAGGACACTTACTATGAGAATGTGACTATAATTATATTAAGTGAGTTAAAATGGATGCCATATATTAAAAAAATGGCAAGTGATTTGGCGTACGAATACATAAAAGTAAGGGCTTGGTAACGTTTAGAATAACCATAGTAGGCTTAAAGTGTATTACCTCGTTAATTCTACTAGTGGTATATTTGGTTAAATTCTACATGTGAAAAGCGTGTAAAATATTTTTGGAAGAGTGATTGAGGCGAAGGGTGGGAGTAGAGATGATCTAATAAGAAGAAGGCAGCAGAGGGAGTTGTTCTATAGGTGTGTAAGAGATCTGCTAGGAGAAGAAAAGTGCCTTTGAAGTGTAAGAAGTGTAGGGCGTAATTTGAACCCATTGTCACATATTCAAAAGAAACATGAACCTCGAATGCAAGAGAGACAAGGAAATTGGAGTCCATGAGAATGAAGTTTGTCAGAAATTTTGGAAAAACTCATTGACTATTCAGTCTTTATAGTGTCTACATTGTACTTACTCAGGAATACAAGGAGGTCCGGAGGGGGTAGAGAATAGGAGGTATACCTAGAAAAAGTTTTTTTTTAAGTACCACGTCTCAATACCCGTTAGGTTTATACGCACATGGACTAATTATGCCAATATGTTAAGAAAGAGGCAAGCAGAATTGAAAGTAAGTGTACCCACATTTGGGTGGGGAGTGGAAAATGAAATAGGAAAAAAAAATCGTCAGTAACTTACAGCCAACCAGGATTCAAATCCCAATCTCTCCTTCATTGGCAGACCAGTCTATTATGATAATGACGCACCGAAGCGGGCTTGAAAACTTTACTAAATCTTATTACACGTATTCATGCTTCAAATCATGTAATGTGCAACTGTCACACTTGATATACATCATCAAGAACTATAAAACAACACTAATAAGAACGTACAATTTTATCAATGTTGATCGCAAAAAGATTTTTTTTCCTAAAAGGTGCTCTATATATTAATTTGTTAGAAAATCTTCGCTACTACCATAAACAATATTTACTTCTATACTCTCCCTTACCCGCCTCGGTGGCGTAGTTGGCTAACGCGCCAGTCGTGTTGAGCCAGACCGCCGAGGACGGGGAGATCGAGGTTC
>CABFWB010008321.1:0-18670 GCA_902151455.1 Timema bartmani
CATTATTCCGTTCAGAAATCTTACGAGTTTATAGAAAGAGAGAGAAAGTCTGTGCGGTGCGCCGTACCATTTATTGTAATAAATAGCACTGTAATTGTTAGCCTAGCACAGCAAAACGTGGGTCTGTTTTGAAAGAGTCGCGCTTCCGCCCGTGGAATTTAATGTATCTACACTGGCAGCGCTGCTAGGAAACGTCGATAGTGCGCGCAGCAGCGTGGAAACACAACAGTTTAAAACAAAGTGTCGTCAAGCAGTGCTGCTATATAAGCTGGTGGAAATGGGCTCTTAATCTGACCCTAAACTTGGATCACTATTTTATCATTGTTGAAGCAAAGTTAACGTGCTAAGAGAAGCTTAGGCTACTATTTTTAGAACCACGTCTTAGTACATTACGCAACTTACTAATTACGCTAATGTGTAAGGGATGAGGAAAATTGAATTTAGAGGAAGTTAACCTACATTTACGTGGAGTGAGAGTGAAAAAACATTTAGGGGAAAAAACTCAGTACATCCGACCGCTATTCAAATCCTTATTTTCCCATTATCAATAATCCAGTGTATTTTGAGAGTGACGCCTTAAACCATTCTATCACTAAAATGGGTAAGAGGTTTATTGTTACAAAGTTTTTTATTGGGCAACATTCTCACCTTCCCTTCGTCGATTATTTTCGGTAATGATTGTAAACAAAATTTTATTTTAGCTATAGAATTTTGTTTTATTCATTCCTACGTGTCTTGACTCACTACCTGGCCGATGTATAGGCATTTTAATTATGTCAATGGGCAGGGATTAGGAAAGTAGGGTTTAGAGAAAATGTACTCGTATTATAATGAAAGGAGAATGGTAAACCATTTAGTAAAAGTATCTTCAATATACTCGAACGGGATTCGAAATTCTATCTCCACGTCACCAATAAGCTAGACTAGACGAGTCTGGCCTTTAATCCCCATACATACAAGCTGCCATTATATTATGCGAGTAAAAAAGAAAAGTTGTTCAGCAAGCGTATTTTTTGAAATATTGGTTTAATTCTATTTTACATTTCGGCCTAATCTCCATTTTTTAGGATAGTTCTAAAATATATTGGTTAAATGTTTAGAATTAGAAACTGTATTATGCATGGTAAACATAAAAACAATCAACAATGGCGACATAAATAAGTATGATCAAAATCCGTAAATTAGTTCAATTAGTAGGTTCTTTTGTGTCACTCTTAGTAATAAGACCAAAAAGTAAACAATGAATTTGCAAATATATCGGGACTGGACAGGACTCATAAAAAGTAATTGGGGGTCCACGTCATCATAGCTTGTTCACTTGTAAAATCGACTGTACCTTTAGTTAAGACGATACCTGCTTCGGTGGCCACATGGTCTAAGGCGTCACTCTAGTGTTAAACTAGATTACTGATGACAGGGAGATCAGGGTTCGAATCCCATTTGGGTGTAATCTTCTGAGGTTGGTTTTCCCAATATAGTTTTCCACTCTCCCTCCAATCAAATGCGGGTACACTTACTCTAGATATAACCTTCCTGATCCCTAAAACCATTAAATAAACGTATAATCTGAACGAGTTGTAAGACGCGGTGCTAAAAAAAAGTTTAGACGATCCATAAAAAACAATGAACAAAATTTATTTTAGTTATGGCTCATCAATGAAGGTGGTTAGTAAATAATCCTCGAATACAGTACAAACTGTAAACATGGTATCGTCACTGGGGAGTTTTTAAACTTCTAATTGTCACGTTTCAAGGACTAGATAAGGAGATAGGCCTATAACCAATATACGTGGACCTTTTCATGAAATATAAATCTACAATGGAAATGTCACACAAATTTTATAAATGAAATAGTCTATGATAATTACAAAGCTTTTATTTTATCATAGCGTCTTACTATCTGTTCAGGCTATACGCATTTAATATGATCATTTACTTTAGATACATTACTGTTTCCAGCCTGTGGTCCGGGTCAGTTTTTTATTCAAGCCATATATTTTCCATTACCGGCTTGTTAGGCCTGTCATATGCCTTATAAACTAACTTAAGACTAGGAAAGACACAACATCCAGTCCCCGGCAGTTAATTTATTATTGTGAAAGAGTAAACCCACATTTCACCTATGTATAATTTGATAATAATTACTCTAATGGGGTAGGGAAGAGTAAGGAAGCATTTTAGACGTAATATACCCACATTTGCGTGGAAGGAGAGTAAGAAACGATCCAGAGAAAACTACCTTCGGTAGATCCAATCGGTATTTGATCTCCCCGTCATCGGTAGGCCAGTCTCACGAGAATGACGTCTAAGAACGTTCAGCCACGGGTGTTACAAAAGTTAATGGAACTATTTTCATAAATTAAATAATATTAAATGCACTTCTCATTTTATCATTACCAATATAATAGTAATAGTAATAATAATAATAATAATAATAATAATAATAATAATAATAATAATAATAATAATAATATAGTTACATCTTTGTTTTTTTAAATGATAACCACAAAAATAAATCTAGACTAGGCCTACTTTTGTACTGAGATTTAAATGAAGCATCTTTCTAAATCACTTTATTGTTAGAGGAAGACCTCTATTATCATAACCAGCCTGGGTCGTACGCAGGATTTTTATAAATCTTTTAGGATTAGGTATAATTAACTGGAGAACAATACAATAACCTAATATATGATATATTTATGGTGACATGTGAAATATTATTGAGATGTTTCCAAGTAATAGAAATAATTTAAATATTTGTATTTTATTGGAACGACAAAATATGTAATCACAAAATAAATCACACAATCATTCGCATCACTCAACCGTGATGACGCTTCGATACCAACAGCTTGTCCAAAATCTACATTAAACTTCAGGGAAGTAGGAGTCTTACAAATATCGACTATCGCTGGAATCTACTACTGGAACAGTTTTTGATACTGTTTATATCTAGTGTAAATCTATTTCTTAATGGGAGGGGTTTGAACCCCCCAGTCTCCCCCTCCCTACCCGTACATATACCCTGTAACCAGCTGATTCCATTAGCATATGAATTAAAATTTAATTCAAATTTATGAAAGAACTAACAGTCCTCCTATAGTATAGTCAATTCATTACTATGAAAGTCAAAGTCTCAGTTTAACTAATGACAAATTCTTCCTGCCACGCAGTATCTATCTCATTAGGACATTTTAAAATATGTGTTATTCCAGTTTAAACTGATATGCCTTAAACACCTGTGGATAAAACTGTGTGAAAATGTTTCTTAAATAAAAAAAATACTACCCACATGGCCTAAACCAGGGTTTACAAACTCTCCACCTACGGTCCTCGTCCAGCTCATGGGACATATCTGACCTGCCCGCTTGTCTGCGATACTTTTATATTACTATCCGGGCCTAAGTCATAAACTCACAAAATGCATAGTAGTTTAATTCTAGCGTGCACATAAAAAACACTTAAAACCATTTCAAACAGTGCTATATATATTTTTTAATTTAAATACTGGATTGTGGAAATGTTTATTTACATTAATTGATGATAACTGCGTTGAGTATTTCGCTAACATATGTAAAACATCTGAGAAAATCTCAGTTTTAAATATTCAAAATACAGGCCAACATAAACGATTTTAAATACTTAGAATCAAATAGTTAGACTAACATTGAAGGGCACGTGGATTTAATATTTGGCTCTTCTGGTCTAGTCTGCTGGTGTCAAGGTCAGGTTTCGAGTTCCAACTAGATGTAGAGGGTGATTTTCCCTAGATTTTTTCACACATCGACCCTCAAACCCACTACATTTCCTCCAAATTTTACTTTCCTCATCCCTAAACTACAAACGTGATACAAGTTTGCATAATCCGGATGGGTAGTAAGACGCGCTGCAAAACAAAAATATAGAATATAAGCCTATTTAAGCAAACACGTTTCTATAGACTGTGTGGCCCGCATAGCCTCCCGAGTTTGTAAATTTGGTCCTTCGAATAATTAGTGTTCGAGACCACTGGTCTAAACTCTAATTAGGCTGGTGCCACTCTGGACCGAAGATAAGCCGCGTATTTTCGGCGACGGGTCTACCGTCGTTGTTTGAATCAAACACACCTCAGTGGAAGATCCACGGCATATTTTCTTTACAAATTACACAAACACAGTCTGGATTGTACCTCACTTATAAAACGTCCGGTGTTAAACATGTGCTGATAGGAATGCAAGGGCCGGGCTAGACCTAGACCTACCGAGAATATGTTCGGTGTGGCTGGCGCCTCCCACTTGAAAGTATATAGCTGCATCGTGACCGATTCTCCGACCAACGGATTATCGGCCAGCCGAAACCAAACATGCACTCATGTTTGCGAAGTGACTCAGTACGCTCGACGGACTGATGGATCTTCCGTCCAATGTGACGCAATATTGGGTAAATGTATCAGCTTTCTGTCACAGAGACTGGATTGCTGGTTATGGATAGATCGGGGTTTCAATTCTGGCCTCAGGCACCAAGGGTGGTTTTGGCACTCATTATCCCCGAAAACGTGGGTACATTTCCTATAAATTCCATATTTCTCATCTCCACAACATTAGTGTAAATATGGGGCTAGTTTGGATGTGTAGTAAGACGCGGACGAAATGTTAAAACAACAAAAGTGCATCCCTTCTCATAAGACTTAAATATAATATTTCACTAATTTATTTGATTTGATTTCAACGAAATTCGGGGTTCACATAGAATACATTATTGATATATAACTAATCTAATCTTATAACCAATAAGAGTTCAACTAAAATGATTATACACGTAGAACATAGTCAATCTACTATGTATTTTGTTGTAGAATCTATTGACCTACGGGCGTATTACAGTTGGGCGCCGTTTCCATGGTATGACTTGCGTTTAAAAGGGTATTGTTAATCCTTCATTACATTTGGGCCACGAACTCACCTGCGTTTAAAGGGTTAGTGTTAGCCCCACATTGCAGTTGGGCAACGAGTTCCTTCTTGAAAATTGTAACTAAGGATTACTGGTGTACTACTATACTCTGTCCTGACTGCTGTGGCGCTCCTTTACTATGGTTGTAAATGTTTTCTCAAGCTTCGCGATAAACATCAAGTGATAGATAGTAAGAAACAACAAAATACTATGCTAATCTGACCTAACCTAACCTAACATAGCCTAACCTAACCTAACCTAACCTCACATAAGCAAGCCTAACCTAATACAAGGCAAAAAGACTAGTGGTGCCAAATTCATATCAACCTGCAGTTCTATTATACAATATTATACAATACAATAGTTTTGTAAAATGTACCATAGTAACTTTTTAATAAACTGTGTTAGCCCACCAGACGTTTTTCATTTTTCTTTTAGCCCACTACCCGAAAAGTTTGCCCATCACTGCACTAGAGAATCATTAATATATTATTACGCTGTTCCTTCGGCCCATAATAACTGGGTCAAATGTGTTAAGATATTTGAAAAAAGATTAAATAATAATTTACTCTCACAAGTAAAATAATCATCGGTCTACACTTGGAAATATCGTCAAAACCTAAAAGATATGTGACATCAAGTTTAAGAATGAAATATTGTTTTTGAAAAGTGAGATAGATGTTTTGTATTATTTCAATTCTGAGACCCACATTTCCTAGTATAAGACTTACTTGATTACTCACTCTTTGTCATTAGGAACTTTAAAGTTCATTGCCTCACTTACCCACATATCCTTATCTTGAGATAATTCTAGCCAGTCGCCCTAATAACATCACATTTGACTTAACAATAAATGTTAACTGATTATGACCAAATTGTATATAATAAAACCAATTTAAATTTTAGTAATATTTAGTATCATGTCATAGCTTAATCCAACCAAAAATAGCTTAATTAAAACCAAACATTGGCCAAGGCAAGCTATATTTTATATCATGTCATAGCTTAATCCAACCAAAAATAGCTTAGTTAAAACCAAACATTGGCCAAGGCAAGCTATATTTAGTATCATGTCATAGCTTAATCCAACCAAAAATAGCTTAGTTAAAACCAAACATTGGCCAAGGCAAGCTATATTTTGTATCATGTCATAGCTTAATCCAACCAAAAATAGCTTAGTTAAAACCAAACATTGGCCAAGGCAAGCTATATTTTGTCAATGAATGAATAATTTATAAGTATCAAATGGTAAGTCATAATAAGATGCAGTTAGTTAAATAAAAAAAAGTTCAATATTTGCTATTTTAAGAAGGAAAACCTATTTGAAACATATATTGTATCTATAAAAATAGTCATTATTGTATTAAATCTACAATTTGTTTTGATTTTTATACATAAAAAAGATAATTTTTGAATCTATTTTCACTATAAATAAAGTCATTTTATATATTTAAAATATTGTTTTTTGCCAAATATGTCTTGCACTCCTTCCTTTGTAAACCTTTGTAAACCTTTGTAAACCTTTGTAAACCTTTGTATGTGAACCTTACATTAATAAGTTGGGTGTGGAAAAGGTAGATATTTAAAGGCAGTTAATATTAAATTAGCATTCAATTATTATTTTATTAAATAAGATTCTATACATCATCAGTAAATATACCATTATGATTATTTTCAAGCTGAAAAGCTATTCTTATGTCCTTACATAAATTAATCTGGGCTTGGCACTAAAACATTAAGTAGATTGGATGCCCTTTTAAAGCATTGGTTCGGATAAATACAAATCTTCGCCTGACCAATTAAAACTTCACAAATAATTTTATAGATATGTTTTAAGTTATGTCATTATAAGATTGAT
The DNA here is from genome assembly GCA_902151455.1 of Timema bartmani. Taxonomy (NCBI): domain Eukaryota; kingdom Metazoa; phylum Arthropoda; class Insecta; order Phasmatodea; family Timematidae; genus Timema; species Timema bartmani. The sequence goes on from CABFWB010008321.1 coordinate 6,788, forward strand.
TAATAATCTTCCACCGTTGATGTCTTGGCCACTTCTGCCTTGTATCAAATAGTTTTATGTCATTCAAATGCTATATTTATAAATGAATACTTTCCGAGATTGTTTAGGTATTATAAGGTCCTTTGTCTGCTGCCACAGGTCTTGTTAGTAAAGATAATTAAAAGACAAAATTATTTTGAAGTAATCAATTAGGAATAAAAGGGTTTTTTACAAAAATATTCAAATAGTTTAACAACCACCATTTTGAATTTTTGACATATCTTTTGGAAATATTGTAGTATTTTGTTAAGGACATCAGTCTAACAGTTACAAAAGCTAATAATGCAACCCAAAATTATCAAGATTATTCGAAACTCTAGATAAACCATGCTTATGTAATTGACTTTTCAACATTGCAGGTAAATATATATATATATATAAAATTTATTTATATATATATATAATTTATTTATATAGCTAAATATGGTTTATAATCTTTACTAGTTGTGAGCAAAATTGTATTTGTAATAACTAAATACATATCATACGACGATCAGAAAATCTGTCATTAATTTAAATAATGTATTTTTTAATGTGACTGGTTAGGTATTCGAGCTCTGAATTTTAGACTTTAATTCCTCAAAATAACTGCCCCCTCCCCCTCATAAACACACATAAATATACTAACCTAAATCTAAGAGAAGGCGGTAGTGCTCGTTTAGAAAATACCGCCGGATACTAACAATCATTGGCCCCCAAAACCAATCTATCACAATCATGTATTGTTGCAACCAAACAATATTGAAAGGCCTCATTCATAATAAACACAGTATTGGAATTAATTTAAAGCAACAGTCTGGCATTAAATAAAATTTCCAGCAAATTTATTTTTTATTTAAAAACACACGTTAATATTTTTACATGTATTTGTGGTTTTCCTTTCTAAACTAGAGGCATCATTTTTGTCAAGTTACTAGACAGTAAAATAGTGTCAAAGCTGGCAACACAGATATCTGGCTTTGTTATATAAAAACACAAAGACATGTTGAGGTGATAGCAATTAAAAAAATATATTTACATGCGCTGAAACCACAACTTTCTATTAATAAAAATAGCTTGGACCCTACCCTAACCATCAACAACAGCTACTCCCAATTAACTCCTACCTACAAATTAGTCGTACCTATCTTGTCAATAAGAATTTTAAGCAATTTCATTAAGGATAACTTTTATAAGTTATGCAAAATTATACTCAGCACTGCTACTACCCCTTTCTCCAAAAACTAGTCAAACGTTGGAAAGGCACACTGCGTGAAGTGTTTAAACTGGGAAATTCTAAAAACAACTAGTTGTGAAATTACAAAATATATTCAAATATTTATTTAGACGAAAATATAGCGTAGTATGTTGACATTGGAATGTTAGGGTATGCACTGATGCCTTGCATGCTCTTAGGACTCAATACTACTCCTGAAAAATAAACGGAAGTTATTATATCCTTAGCCCTTACGTGACCGATTTACTCTATATATTTAAAACATGGTCACTCTTTTGGAATTATTGTGTCCACTTCTTTAATCGAGATTTAAAAAAAAATATGGCTGTAATTTTTTATTTTATCGCAAAATAAGTTTCCTATTAAAAGATTCGGCTCTTCTTGTGATCTATTGAAAACATACAATATGATTCATTTACCTCAAGGTGTGGTGGTGATAGTATGTAAAATATTGAACAACACATATCGTCACGTGCATTGAAAGAATCTAGTTCATTCTATCTTCTTTAACGCACTATGCTCTGGCACTCTCCTTTTATATTTTTCAATTTGTATTCATTATTTGATCAATCATCCCCCTTTTATATCCTCGCACATGTATAGCCAGTAGTGTGATTGCCCTGTCGCAGCAATTCGACTTTTGGAGAGAGTTTATTGACCTACTTTTCACATCCAGTTGATTTACCATTATTCCCCCACCCCCATCCTGGGGTTGTGTCGTTCCCCTCCCTGAACCCCGGCATCGTTAGACAGGGGCTACCATAGTATCCTACCCACTAGCCAGGGCTGATGGGTTTAGCCCATTTTATTTTTATGTGCTCTCATTAGATTTTAATGTGTGCCCATTGGTTTTTATGTGTGCCCATTTGATTTATGTGTGCCCGTTGACTTTTATGTTGCCCGTTGGCTTTTATGTGTGCCCGTTGATTTTTATGAGTGCCCATTGGATAGAAATGTCTGGGACTGACGTGTGAGTTTTTGGGGAACGTGCAGTGTTGGGCGTCGGGAACTCCTCCCACAACGTGCTGGCCCGGCGATTGTCTAACATGAAGTGTGAGCTATTGGCAATGTCTCACTATGATTTCCCCCCTCCAAGTTTGACCCCCTTTTCACATCCAGATGCCCCGGGTTATTACTCGGTGGTGATTATACTTAACATGTTTGAATAGGAAAATACGGGCTAGCACTGGCTACGCTGTGATTTTCCTCGACCCCTTGCCACATCCGGCGTTGATCGGGGGGTGGATATATAGGGGGTTCGCTTGGTCGACTATATATAAGCGTCTGTAGAGAGGATCAAGATGGACAAGTTAAAGCAGCTGATAAATATTGTTGACGCAGTGCAGACCGTAAAATTGTGTGATCTAATCTTAAATCAAAAGTACTCGGTGGATAAAGTAAAAGGGGTCAATACAAAGTTCGGGAGACGCCTAATAACATATCTAGATAGCGAGTTTTGTGTAATTTTACCCTGTCGTTTTGATAATCTAACGGATGAAGACGTTTGTGATCTTAATAAGGAAAAGTTGGTATTTACCTGCGCCGGAGTAAAACCCGGTACACCTACAATTGTGAACTTTGAATGCGTTTAAGAGACGGGCAGCAGCATCGGGCCGTTAACAACATCAGATAACACATCTTCACTGGCAGTTAGAACAAGTTTAGCATCAGTGCAAGAGTTAAAGACGTGTACTACTGAATTGCACAGTGGAGAGGTTAAAGACTCAGCAAATCATAAAACGTGTATATATATATATATATATATAGGTTGCTAAACCCCCATTCGGAAGCAACTCGGGCTTAGCTCCTCCGGAGTGTTACGCTGCGTAATAATTAGAAAGAATGCCCTGGGTCCCCGGGAATTTAACCGAAAATGTTCTCTTTGATAGTTTCTTTACTCATTATTAATCAGGCTTCGAATTGACAACATTATACACTGCTCTCAATCTGTGGATTACGAGGGGTGAGCTCCAGACACTGGCTGTTTAATTATGGTCCCTTACCTATAGGGCGGGCAATGTGAGGCGGGTAATGTCCCGGGTTTGAATCCCAACATTGCCTAGAATGGCCGACACGTCGTGGGAAGAGTTCCCGAGACTACACGCTCCCCAAAAAACTCCCACGTCAATCCCATCCAATGGGCACTCATAAAAACCAACTGGCATACATATAAGCCAACGGGCACACATAAAATCAAATGGGCACGCATACAAAACCAATGGGCACAAACTAAAATCTAATGGGGCTAGGGAACACATTAAAATCTAATAAACACAAATAAAAATCAATTGGGCTAAGCCCATCAGCCCTGGCTAATGGGTAGAATACTGTGGCAGGCCCTCCACTCCCGCCGGGATGTGGGTCCGGTGGCATGGTCTCGAGGGGAGGGGGATGTTAGTGGGGGAATAGCAGTAAATAAACCGGATGTGAAAAGTAGGTCAATAAACTCTTTTTAAAGGTCAAATTGCTGCGACAGGGCAATCATGCTACTATAACCATAGAAAACCTCTGTCCCTTCTTCATCGCCTGTAAATTTACATAGCTAAAACGTTGCTAGCAATTATATTAAAGCTAATTTGAAAATCGCATAAGCAGTGCACATGTTCATATAATCCTTTACTCAAATATTTGGAATGTATGGTGAATGATTAATAAATATAGCATTAGTGGAGCTACTTACATGCTGTTTGGGTGAATTGCACAATACCAAGGAAGCTATGCATAAACAGTACGTATGCGTTTTGATAGGAGCTTCAAGGAGTATAAAACCTTTTAAATGAGAGGTATACATTGCTACCCCCTCCTTTTATATCATTCAATATCCATAGGGTGAGGAAGGCTGAAATTCAGGCAAATTAATCAGCTGATTGGACAAAATGAATTTTATTATTGAAAACAACAATGTTACAATATTTGAGAATACACACATCGTGCGTGAAGCGCACCTCTATATTATTCATCAAGACAATTAATCTCAAATCAACATCAGAATGGTTACCAAAAACAACACTAAACGTGTTGGGCTCAATATTCAAATAACATTATACAAAATCTAGGATCTCTGGCATCGAACTAACTTTATGGACCTTAGCTCCTTGGTTCCTTAACTTAATACTTAGTACATTGATTTCCAAAACAAGGCATAAGGCCTAACTGCATCATCCTACGTGATGACAACCAAGTATAGTGTACAGTTTAATATTTGAAACGTTCATAATTAGCTTGGCGTCACATCAATACAACAACCCTCTAATGCAAGAGTAANGTATCCCAGCTTAGATGGGTGACGAAGGGCGACGACCTTTCTACATGCCGCGGGAAGCACATGGCATAGCAATTTCAAATTAGCAATGAGTTTAAAGTATTTAAAGTCCAAAAGGGTAATTTTGAATACAGTCTCCCCATGACGCCGAAACAGAATTTATGACTTGAATAACAACAATACCCGAGACCTAGTCGCCGTTCTCACCTCTTATCCATAAGATAGTTGTGTAGTAAGTAAAGTTACATTACCGGGGTAGCCGTATATATACAACAGATAGTTCTCAGAGGGGGGAAGGACCGAAGGAATTGGAAGGTTGGAGAACATAATAATTTAAGGAGCCAGTAGGTTCGAGTACATAGTCGAAGCGCCCAGACGCTACAGGCGGCCGGACACGGAACTCTTCTTTCTGGCTGGACACGTGTTCGACTCTTGCGGTCAGTTGACTTGGGCGCGCCGCTCAATCGGACGGGAATTAATCTGGAGAGCGGAGGTCGGTGTTAGTGGTGTGAGTCATGCGTAGGTATTCCGAGAGCGGGCCGCTTGGTTGGTGAGTGTTTGTCCCATTTGATATTACTTGTAAGTCGTTACAACATGTATATGTAAACTGAAGAAATTTAGTAAGAAATAAAAGAGATTGTGCTGCGTTTCATTTAGACGAAAAGAATAGAAGCTTATTTGAGTACATTATTTCTGTTAAAAAATTTGCAAACGTTCCATCAAATAAAATATACCGACAGCTAATTGGAATTGTGTATGCAAACGAGATGTCCTATCTACGTTTAAACATATGTGAATGATCCCAGGAAAAAAATGAACCCAAAGGGATGTGTCCAGTGAAGTCAAATCAATGAACTACCCGAAAGTACGCAACTAAAAAACAGGATGACTAGGGCCATGCTATTCTTATCGGGCTCAGCGAAGTAAGTGATCCGGCTGAAGAAGGGTGCTATCAGTGACGGTCGATTCAGACCTTTATTCAAACCAGTTCTTATTTTCCTGGCAAAATACCTCACTCAAGTTGAAACTAAATAATAGACAAGTCCCTGGACTTCCGTAATTGGTCTCAATCAGGGATTCTGATTTTTCACGACTTTAAATTTCTCTGAGTCAAAGTAATTCCCTGGTCCCAAGAATTTTTGAATACAAAAATGGTATTTTTAGATATAATATTATTACCGTAGGATTTAGGCTCAATCAAGCTATAACTATTAGATTTTAAAAAATAATACGATTTATTTAACTATCGAACAATGTACTAAAATCAATAAAACAATGATTTAATTTTTTTTATAATGATATTTTTTTATTCTAGACTTTTGGATAACTTTGTATTCTTAAATATTTATTTCATAATACATTTTTATTTTTGATAGATAACGTTTCAGGAAGACTAAGATTTATCTTAAAGTCTAGTAGGAATTTTTGTTACAAAATTCCCAGTTATTGAAAAAATCCTTTCATTTTCTGTTGAAGTAAGTTTTATAGTTAATAATTCTCCAAAAAGGAGATCAAAATTAGCAGTTCGCTTCCCCAGTGGCTTTAAGCATTTGAAATTGTCTTCGATTTTTTTTTATTGACTTATGTTTTCTAATTACTTTGACTGATTTTTATTTAGTTCAAGGCTTAGTTCATCTATGGCCATTTCTTTTGGAAGGTTATTATCATTTTCATCTGTTTATTTCTCTACTTCATCTTTGTTTGATGTCAATGATGAGATGCCACCGAAAGTATGGTCATTAATTCTTCTGCGAAATAGTAGACTGTAGTTTTTGAAGAGAAAGGAACATTTTCTTCTCTTTTTATGATTCTCTCTGGATTTTAGAGGCACTGTACACTTTTACACGAGTAGAATAATTATTTTATTATCTCGTCTTTTTTAAATTCTTTTTAGAAGAGCTTCATACATTTCTTCTGATAAATGGATATTCAGATCTTTAATTTTTTTTCATTAAAAATATAGAACCACTTTAGCCGTGTACAATACATTCAATAATGGTAAATCCTTCATGTAAGTGGTCCAAAGCCATTCTAAGACATTCAAACAGTCGACGGATACTAATATACAACATTCAAAGAAGCTACAGTTGCATGAGGTATCCCAACCGAAGGTATAATAGAAAAGGGCCACTTCAGCTCGACTCTATACGATATACAGGAGATTTATATACAGTATATTAGTTAATAGATATTTTTAGCAATACTTTGGTTCGTAAAATACAGTATACTAAATATATATTATACATATATAATGTCAAAAATCAATATTTGATTACATTTGTTAATACTGTATCGCTAATTTTATCCATACAACATCGACCTGCTTTTAATTCTTTTCACTGTAAATTAGGTCTTGTTTGAGTGTGAATGGTTGAAACCATCCTCGCTGTGAATTAGGTATTGTTTGAGTATGAATGGTTAAAACTATCCTTATATTATAGGTGTGTATTAATTGTTTGTCACACAGTAGTCTTACATTATTTATCTTGGCGTATTCATAGACACATATTGTCAACGGCTTTGAACGCTTTTGGATGCATAATCACACAAACTTGGTCCTATTGGTTATAAACATCTGTTTGAACTTGATTTTATTCGGCAAACAAATATGGTCAATTTCAAAATAGTATCGTTTAAATAATTTTTATGAATTATAAGATTTAACTAGTTTAACTTATTGGTGGGGATTACATATTTCATACATATTTTTTTCAACTACTCTGCCATTACCCTTATTTGTCTGGCTAGTGAAGCCTTTTTAAAATTGATAGACTGCTTAACACAACACAATAGTTGCGGAGATATCATCAAAATTGGACATTTCTGAAAATATTAAGTACCCTCAAAGTTATTTTAATGGGAAAATTAAATTCGCCATTTTGTTTTAAGTGTTTTAAACAGTGTCTGGATGCAAAATTTAATCAAAATCGTTAGAGTGAATTTCGAGAAAATTGATTTTTTCCCTATTTGATCTTGAGTGACCCTTAGTAAATTTAGGGTTGGATATCTAATTCCAAAACCTCTCGGGGTTGACTTATAAGAGCCATAGATACCAAGTTTAAATCCAATCAGTAAAATAGTTTCAGCTTTAGTCAGAAATACAGACAGAGAGACAGACAGACAGACAGATGACCTCGTGAAAACCACTGTTTCGGTTTCAGGGGGTCATTAAACTTTGACATTTTATCGAAATCTTGAGTTGAATATTTTTGACGATCACAATACTTCTCTCTACGAGGGATTGACAGAGAATAGAAAGGAGAGTAACAATATTCAACTAAGTTACTTCATAATGGAGTAATAGACGTGATATGTAGACCTATGCCGTTTAGATGCTAAACAAAAGATACACACATTTTCTATTTATTTATTTAGTTCTTCTGAGGTGAGGTTTAAATATTTAATTTATTTTAAAAAATGTTTTACTAAACATTTATAGTAATTATTCTTTCGCAAATATATTTTGTCTTAAGACTATTTTCAAGTGCTTCAACTTGTTTGTGAATTATTTAAAAATTACTTATCAAGTCATGCATCAACTTACAATGGAATCAAATGAAATAGTGTTTGTACCAAATGTTTGTATAGCTATGCTACAGGATCTGTGCATTTAAATCACACCCCCCTAACACCACTCTTCAGCTTATTTGGATGTAGAAGAAAGCGACGCTATAAAATTAAGTAAATGTGTAAAGCGAAATTTGGGGGATGAATGATTATAGATTTTGAGATTAGTCGTAACTGAGTAATCTATTATATATAAAAATGAGTTGGTCTATTATCCTCTTTAACTCAAAAACCAGTGCACCGATTGCAAAATATCTCTTGGATATAGCTTGGACGTCCGATTAACACATAGATTGTATATTTTCTTTTAAAACTAAACAAAATTGATGGTTATCAAAATTTGTCTTAAGCCATGTGATAAATATTGTATGCTCTTGTTGAGTGTAGAATTAATTTTTTTCTGTCTTACTTGATCGCCAAATTAACTGAAATACATAATACATTTCAATTTCAAATCCAAAGAGAAACTATATTTTGTGTTGGTTATCTTGTATTCATATTAGAAGGCAAATCGTGTTTATTTAACATATATTTTATAGTAAAAACTTCAATAATATTATATAATTGATCTGAAATCCTTGACTTTACATGTGACACCCAAGTACTTCCCTTTTAAAGGTTTTCTCGTTTTTCCGTGTACACTCCGTTTACCCTGAACGGTAGCAGTTTTAGAGTAATTAGAGTCTCAAGGGCCTAGGGAGAGTATAATTTTGTGAGGCTCACAAATTGTAAGCTTATGAAATGATGTTATGACTTATGAAAATTAAGAAAAGTGTTTTAAAAAATGGTGGTGAAACCTTATTTGTGTGAGGGGGGAGGAGGTATAGCAATTTTTTATATTTTTATTTTTTATGAAGTTTTCTTCCTCCTAGTTAATGCTTGAAAATTGGATGGCCTGTAATGTATTTGGAGTGGTCCTCAAAAGTGGAGAGTTTTTGGAAATTATACTCTTTTAAAATAAATTTAGAACTGAGCTCACCCGATTTTTGTAAAATTTGTATAATTTTTAGAGGCTATTTGGAGTAGACCTCCTCCAGCAAATGTTTGAAGATTGGATGCCTCTAAAAGCTATTTTCAGTGGTGCTAGATCAGATTTTTTCTTAAATTAGATTCCACAGAAATTATCTAGTGGTCCTACTAAAAAAATGTTGATGCACAAAAAATCTATTTAGAGGGCTTCTCGCCTGAAGTTTTAGCTATCAAAATTAGATGCCTCTAGAAGTTATTTGAAGTGGTCTAGCCCCGACACATTTTTGAAAATCGGAGGCTTTTAGATGATAAACTAATATTTCTGAAGATCGGATTGCAGTATAAAATTAAGATAAAAAATTTCACAAACTGGCTTATTTAAACATCCTTTTGCGATCAACATTAAAAATGTCAGAAAATTTGGGAGAGATGTGAGGGGTTTGAACCCCACAACCCCCATCCCTCATCACTTTGCCCATTTTATATCGTATAAGCTACGCCATAGTTGAACCATGCAAGGCAGGCCTGCTACCTTTCAGGGTAAACTAAGTTCCAGACTCATATTGTGAAGGACAACTTAATAGATCTAAGTTTACTGGTGTCCAGTTTTTAATTTATTAGGGTCGATAAAAAAATATGGAAAAATAAAGTTTAAGCTGTGGTTGAAAAACCGCCTCGTGTTAAAATTAAACTTACAATTCAACTTTGAATTTTTTTCAATTTGTTCCTATTTGTGTCAAAGAGATCAATAATTACTACCTTTTGGCTTTACTACTATGGTATTGTTTATATGTAAGACAATCACAATTAGGCCTAATGTTAAGTACTATATTTTTGTGAAATAGTTTTTTTCGTGTGAGGAAAATAAACAGCAAAGTTAGGGAATTTCAGTTTTCTGTTAAATTAATAATGAATGTATGTATTTATTAGTTAAAATTACTAAACTGATGGTAACAGATTTATGTTTTATGCATGGGTTTTGAATTTACTGGGGAAATATTGGGAAGTGGGCATATTAGCCTTAACACGCACCTTCCTTCCATGCCAAGTTAAGTACGAAGACATGACCGTTGTGTACCGGGAATAATGACATTGAAAAAATGTTGTTTGCTTTGTGCCAGTGTTACCCTCTAAGCGTCTCTTACATCAAGAGGCTGATTGAGTACCTCAACCTCGCACTTGTTAGTTCTTGTTCTATCGTCATATGGCCCTTGTTCTACTGATCAGGAACACCCAAGGTGTTTGTCATCAGCGAGAGACAAGAGCGTACAAATAGAGACCAAATTAGAAGCCATAGAGTTGTCTCCATTCACATTTTCATTTAGAGCGAGAAACTCCAGTATGACGTGTTATCACTACGTTTACAGTCATGTTGATTCCTTCTTCCTTTCACAGACGAAGAAGGATGTAATCGTTGACGGTACAAAAAAAACAAAAACTTTCCTTTGGGAATGTAACATTTAAGGAGTGGGTGGTGTGTTAAAAAAGACGATTTCAGTTTTCCGTTTAGTCCTTTTACAAAGTTTAACTGCACTGGCTAACTGATAGTGTATGAGCACCTTTAGCTAGATGGTCCCGTGACATTTGAAGACTGCACTGAATTTGCTCATCATAATACCGTCTTTATCATCGTAAACAATGAACTAGTCCTGAGAAACATCATTCACTACCTCCAGTTCCGGCACTAGTGGATCTTTCTCAGCTGATGGATTAAAGATATCTGGAATGAGAATGTATAGTGTTCTCATCAGTGGCGTGTTAAGGAGTACTTACAGGGGAGTAAATGAGAACTCATTAGATTGCCAAGGAGGTTTAAAACCATGAATTATTAAAACAACTTCTAAATTAGTATTAGTTTACATTAAAAGTCTTTTGAACTCCTTAAATAAATATAGATTTGCCTATAAAGTTCGAAGCTGAAGTTGTTTAGGTCTATTTTTTTCATTATCTGTACACTGTATGCATTTCTATCTCCATGAGCACTAATTCATGAGTGTTTTTTTATTATTATATACATAAAATAAATCAGTGGGTATTTTCCTTTCTAAAAATAAATAGGTTTTTTATTTATAAAATACTTAATTTAAATAGCTGTTGAGAAAAATGACATCTGGGCATGGGTTACAAGTTCAATTACCTTGTACAGGTGTTTTATTTTTAATGTGTACTTAAAAGCTTGTCTCAGCACCACCTATATGTAAAGTTGAAGGTTTTGAAGAACAAAATATTGTATCAGGTGTGGCGATTCAATTCTGTAATAAGGAAGGAATGATGGTGGTTTAAGTGGGGGGTGGGGAGGTTCTAACTGTGTCTATCATTGCTGGACCCGATCCATGTCATTTTGTCTGACTAGTGAAGCAATTAGCGGGCTAGCCAGTTATGCATGAGTCATTAGCCCTCAACAAGGCTAAGAAACACCTTGATCTAAAGCGCAGATACCCGCTTCAGTGGCCGCATAGTCAAAGGCATAGTCAAAGGCATAGTCTCGCAATAAACTGGAATTCCGATGATAGGGAGATCGATTTTCGAATCTCGGTCGGGTGTACTGAAGGTGAAGTTTCCAAAATGTTTTTCCAATCTCCCTCCACGAAAATGTAGGTAAACTTCCTATAAATATTACCTTCCTCGTCCCTCCCTAATACCACTACCGTAGTTATTACATAAGCGTTTAGCCAAACGGGTAGTATGACGCGGTGATAAATAATAAATAAAACACAGATATGCTTTTTGACTGTCAATGGTTAAACTAAATTTTATAACACATTCGATGCCAACAGTTTGAATTTATATATTTTTTATTTTCTTAGAATTTAATCCGAACGGGTAGTAA